>CM076572.1:1328624143-1328910428 GCA_034641835.2 Pinus albicaulis
CCGTCGCCTGGTAGTCGTCCTCGTCACGAGGAGGCACATGGCCGCGGCATTGTTGTTAATAAATGTGGTGTGGGTGTTATTTACTCCGCCAGCCTTGAGCTATCCGTTGCGTCCTCTCCACACCAGGGGAGAATTTACTCCAACCTCTGCGCATTCATTCCACCATCTGCGAATTTATGGGCCACCCTCTGCCATATATGGACAATGGCACTATTCCTCAGACATTCTACCTTGACATCTATGTTATTCTTAATGTCGGCTTTGTCTTCTCCTGTGCCCATTCTGCTCCAGCCGAGGCCTTGCATCATCCCTCAGCCCATCTGTGTCGAACTGCTCTATGTCACGCAGCCTGTCCACCTCCTTTGCTTCCATCGCAATCTTGTAGCTTTGCTTCCGCCATGCCTCGACGCCATCACATGCGGTCACCCGTAGAGGTGGAGGTTGTGGCTCCCCTTCCCGTCCTCCCATTCACGCCATGGCTGGGAGAATATTAGACTTTTCTTTGAATCTAGGTGTGCATGAGGTCTGAGATCCTCACAGCCTCTCTGCTCATTTATCCATGCACCTTCCTGAAGCCTCTTCTGAGCCCTATGGCTCACGCTCCAGGAAACGGTTGCGCAAGTCCACCATGTCTCCTGCCTCCCTCAATCTTCCACAAAAAATGGTGGCACTAATGCCGGTTAAGTTAGCTGAGGACGCCTCGAACAGTGATGGCAGTCGTAGCTCTAATGAATATGGCAAGGATTCTGAGATAGGTGCCTGCTCGACCTTTTCTCCGACGTTAGATGCCGAGCTATCCAAGCACGAGGACTACATATCTGAGTACAAGTGCCTCATCGAGGAAGAGCCTCCTCAATAGTCGTTGCAAGATGATAAGAAGCAACAATATTAATCTCCTCATTCCCACTTGTCACTACTCTGCTATGGTCTAGTTATTTTGACTTTTTATTTTCTGCACCGTATAATGTTGTTTAAAGTTGGTTTCCCTATAAGGGCAACATTTTCTCTAATACATGGACTGGTTTCTTGGGTTGGTTTCCCCTCCTAGGGCAACCCATCTTTTGAATTTTTGAACTTGATATTTCCCACCAGAATTGGCTAACACAACAATTCTGGTGGATGATGAATGTATCTCTGTGCTTTGTATTTTATAATAGAAGTAGCCATATTTAGAAAAAAAAAATTTAAGGCCTCAAATATTCTCTAAAAATTATGAAAAACTAGAGAGAGGCTCCTCGCATCGCAACTAATAAAACCCATAAATATTTTGAGCTAATTCCAGCTATAACCCAGAATACCCAAAATAGTGTGAAAATCTCAGTTAAGCCAACAATTTTCCCTGCTATAAGAATGGGGATTCCAGGCCCGAATATTGCCCAGAAAATTCTAAAAAATTAGGAAAATGCTCCCCAACCTTGGACCAACAAAACCCATAAAGATTTTGGGCTAATTCCAACCTCCCAGAATTATCCAGAATTATGTAAATTTATCCACTCTCAAGCTTTGCATCCCACCACAAAAACTACAACCGCTCCACCCAAAATAATCCACCAAATAACTTTGAAATCACTAAGAAAATAGTAGAGTGAGGTTCCAACTATTTCTGGCACAAAGTTGCGTGACAACTGCTCAACAAAAAGGTCCAGAAAAACCCCAGCGTAGGCCCTAAGGAGAATCCGGGCCACACAAATGCAATAGTCTCAAGCTATGAAACTCCAAAAGGAAATATGTTCTCCTCCAAGCGAAATTCCTAAAAATTCTTTAGGCAAATTTCCTCGAAAATTTCCTCCAAAAAACTCTATTTTTGCTACTACGCCCTCCTAAAAAAATTTGTCCCACCTGTTGCAGAGATGAAATGACTCACAAAATATAGGAGAAATATTGAGTCAACTCCAAATTTCTCTCCTAGGGTGAAACTGTAGGTTCACCGAAAGAGAGTTGGAATTTTCTGCTTGGAAATCCCTGTGTTAAACAACATTGGTTGACTTGGCTCAAAAACTCAAGCGAACACTCCAAATTAAAAATGAAATGCCAAAATAAAATGATCAAAATGAGGCTCTAACCTTCCTATTATTGTTTCTTTCACTTCCTCAGACCATGGTTTGATTCCTATCACATTATGCTTTGATACCATGGTTCGATTTCCATTTTTGGTAACCTCCACAACTTATGTTCACTTTAATGCTTATTCTTTTCCTAAGTCACAACTATTGCCTTTTTCCTGAAATTTATTTAATACCTCAACAACTTATTTCTCCTAATTTTATTTATCTAAAAATATTGATTATTTGTCAAAATTGCAAAATTGAGAATTTCCCTTAGCAAAATTATTAATTGGGGACATTATAGTCCTCCTCGCCAAAAAATATTTATCCATGAGCAATGCCTGAAAAAGTGCCCTCTCTAACTGGTGATCACCACTGTAACCACCAATAATACAAAGGTCCCAAATGTATAACTGAGTCATCCCCAATCTCAACATTTTCCCGACATGAAGGAATCCCTCGATACCAGGAACTCAAGCCATCATAATCAAGGTGAAGCACACCTTACTCCACTTGTTATTCAACCATATATAAGTACCAAAATCCCTCTACATACTAGCAATAAGTAGAGCATCATGATAATGTAGTACTTTGTCCAACCCCCCATGAAGCATCCCTATTGAGCAGTCAACCTCATGCACTCCCATAATTTAAAAAACCGGCTGGTATGAACTAGAAATTGGTAAAACCGGCCAGTTCATTGGGCAAACTTGTCAAAACAAACAAAAAACCCAGTTTAAGGGCCTATTTCTCAATAAAACCACAAAAAATAGACCAAACTGGTCGGTTTAGGATGCAACCGACCAGTTTATGGTCAAACCAGTCGGTTCATTGCCAAGGCCACGACAGACCCACATGGCATCTTTTAGGAATATTCCTAGGTGTTTTGGAGGGAAAGTAAGGGTTGTTTCCCCCCAAAAACACCCTCTATAATCCTTTAAAAGGATCTCACCCCCTCATTTTCCTTACACATCTCATTTGGAGTTTTTGTGAGTTTGATTGGGAGCTTTGAGAGTGTTGAATTTTTGTTGGAGTGGTCATCTTGGAGGCTTGGAGTTGGAGCTGGAGCTATTTTGGAGATAGTTTGGAGTTTTGAGTATAGTTAGCATCTTCAAGAGAAGGCTAAGGAAGCTAGTTTTCATTTCCAAGTAAGGATTTTCACTTGAAAAAATCATTATTTCAATGTTGTCCATGTATTAAATTTTTTTGTGTTCTATGTCATCAAATCTCTAGTTCTATGTTATCAAATTTTGTAGGCTACATATGCATTCTTTTTCCTAATTTATCTTATGTTTTCCATTTTTATTAGCTGTAATTTTTTTTAAATGGAATATTTCTTTGCAAATTTAATTATTTTGAGCCAACATGGCTCCCAAAGCCAAGGACACTGCATGGGCTCATTGTGATGTGATTGATGGAAAATTATATGCAAATTTTTCAATAAATCTACTAGAGGTGGGGGTATTATTAGATTGAAACAATACTTGGTTGGATAAGGGCCAAGTAAAGCCATGTGAAGCACCAAAGGTAGTGTTAGGTCCTGTTAGGGAAGAATACTTTTCCAAATTTGAAAATTTTGAGGAGAATAAGGCTAGGGAGAAGGCCATCCAAGAAGAAATTTCAAGGAAGAGGGAATTATTACAAGCCACAAAAGAGAGTGGGTATGATGATTATGAGATTCAAGACTCCTCTTATATCCCTTCCACCAATGACCCCTTTCACTATGTTCCTCCTGCTCTTGGCCAACAATCTAAATGATCAGATTTGGATCATGGACCTAAGTGATAGCTCAAATTTCAAAGTGTTCAAAAGTGTGTCGAACTTGAGCGACCAGATAGATCTCATCTTCCTGATTCCGGTGCCATGAACAGTTCGAAAAACCGACACCGTATGAAGAAGTTATCGCGATTTGAAATTTCCAGTAAACTACAATTTTTGGCCTTTGACCAAGTTTGACTGGGTTTTGAAAAATTAAAAATTAAAAAAGAATATTTCAAGGAATATTTCTAGAATATTCTTAGAATATTCCTTGAAATATTCCCCAGAATATTCCCTTCCGGACCAGTAGCAGGCTGACAAGTGTTCAATTATGGTTGGACAGTTGGACTGTACGAAGAGTTTTGTGGGCCAATGAGAGTTTGCCATGTGGCCCAGGAATGGTTATGCAAAATTTTGTGGAGCAACCAGAGACGAACGTGCAACCTCCTACCTGCAAAGGCCATGCCTTACCTCATAGGGTACGTTTGGATCTTAACTGTATAGCATTTGAGGTTTAATTTAACGTTGAATGGTTTAACGTTTGGGGGAGCGGAGGGGCCAGCCCCTCGGACCAGCTCCTCCCCATAGGACATTAGCACTAGGACTGGTGCTACGTTAACCATCACATAATCGCCAACTATTTAAAAACATGTCACATGGTAACGGGAAAAGCGGACTTCTTCGCGTGATTTCGACACGACTACGGTAACTCCAACATTTAACTACATGCCATGTCACATGTCGCAATTTACAACTACTCAGCCGACAGTTTTGCAGCACAGTTATTGTTGACCGCGGAATCGGGTTCATTTGCCCAACCCAACTGCAGTATTTAATGTTATGGTTAGACTTGGCGGTATTTATGGTGGGCACGCCATTTTTGGCATGATGCCTATTTGAACTGCAGATAAGTGCAGTTCTTCACATTTTGTGGAGGATTTTTAGGTGAAACTGGGCAAAATCAGTTTAGGCTCTATCTTGAGCTAGATTCGACCATTATGAGAGTGTGAATAGTCAATTTAAACTATCTCAGACATTACAAACTCATTGGTCAGGGTTTCAGAGCCATCAGAGGACTTTTGAATAGGTTTTTTCTTCAAATAAGTTCTATGGGCCACTACGGCCACTAGGGGCCAGCAACAAAAAGAGGCTTAGCCAGGGCAGCTAGAGGCCTTTCTCTGTAATAAAATGGTAAATTTTTTATGTTTCAGACATTATGGAACTAATTTTGTGCTTTGAAGAGCTTGTAGAGGAGTTTTGAAGACTGAGTTTCTTCAGAGAAGTTCTAGGGGCCATTAGGGCCATCCAGTGCCAGCAGGAGAATGAGGCCTATCCAGAGCAACCAATATCCATTCTCAGCAAACCAACACTCATTTATGACTATTTTGATACTTATGAATCCATTCATGGATTTTTCAAAATCTTTTGAAGACTTTTTAAGTCCGATATGTTTCAAAGAAGTTTTTAGTGACCCTAGAGCCAGGGGTGCCACCCGGTGTTGGAGGCAAAACCGGAGTAGCCGAAGGCCAATTTATGCAAATGAAAAGTCTATTTTTACTATATTTGACAGTTTGAATCCATTGAAGGGATTTTCAGAGCCATTTGAAGACTTATGAAGTTCAAAGAGCCACAGGGAAGTTTCGGGCAGCCCAAGGCCAACAGTGGATGGAGGCCTAGATTGGGGAGCCAATGCTCATTTTGAGAAAATGGTCAGTCTATTTTGGAGGTTTGATATGTGTTGGAGATAGTAGGTGAGGTTTCAAGGACATAAAAGGATTTATTAGAGGTTCAGTGCCACATAGAAGCTCAGGGAATCTTAAGGCACCGACAACATAAATCAGGTCTAAGGGGACCTAAATCCTTCTTCATACTGATGACAGCCATGATCAGGGGTATGATGATGTTCTAATCCCAATGGTTTAGTTCATATAGCCATTGGAGTTGAGTTATTTACTTGTAAAATAAATTTCACATCATAATCCCAAAGAGCCAAGTTAGTTGACAAAGGCTCAAGGAGACGTAGCCCACGATATTCAGGTGAAATCCTATATTAAATTTGTTTTTATGTGTTGATGCTTATTTTCTGCATTATATGGTTGTTACACATGTTTAATCTCAGCAAAAACAAATGGTCTTAAAGAACTTAAACAGTTAAAAAAACCTACACCTATTTCAAGTAAAAATTTCCACACAGTTATGTATAAGCTAGATCATTTATTTGTTTAATTGAGTGGGAGGTGCTTGTGCATAAGCATTTCAAGTTATCCACCCATTTTCAGATTAGGTTGCTATCAGAGCCAGACTATGTTCAATCTTATGGCAAAAACTCTACATCCATGAAGGAATTTGAGACAACTTCAAAAATAGCTTTTGTTCCAAGTTCTAAACCACAAACAAGTCAAGTTTGTTTTCAAGTTGATTGCCATTGTTTGAAGCCTATGTTGTAGAAAGATGTTTGTAGACATGTAGCTTATGGCGAGCATGAGAGCTTGGACAGTTATCAAGACATGAGCACTGATGTTAGTCTTCAAGAGAAAGCTAGAACCTCTACAAGTTCATCTCCTCATGAAGGTAAAAAAATATGGACATGCAAAGCAGCATTTGAGGTATAATTCTTCCCATAGTCAAGTTGATTATGTTTCTATAAAGCATGAAAAATCTGCATGCATGAAAGGAAGAAAGAGTTGTTGTTCCTATTTTGGTATGTTTAACCATGATGTTTCGAGATGCTGGAAGAGGATGAAGACATACAGGAAATTGTTGAAGCGAAGGAAACTTGCAAAAAAGGTGAAAAAGACTTGCACACTGTTAGTATGAATTCTTCGTCGAAGCGTACGAAAAAGAACCACTTTAGCTACGCATAACTAATAGCCCTAACAACAATAATGGCTGCAAAACATCTTCAGATCTGCAATTAGTAGTTAAAGTGCTGCAACAAACAGATCTATAAATGGAAAGACATTAAGCAGTAAAGTAAAGAGTTTTCTCCATGCATCCAACAGACAAGACAAGAACACAATTTTGAATGAATTTTTATATTACAGGGCACCTGGGAGGAAACAAGAAGGTGTATCCGGATCTCCTCAATGGGATGGGTTCTTTGTAGTCCTCAGCACTTCAGATCTAAGCTTTCTCTCTCTTGTAGATGTAGAAAACCCAATGTAGAAGGTAGAGCTCAATGGGAGCAACAATGGCAGAAAATGGGACCGAGTGTATAGATCCAGAGTGATCTAGTATGCAACAAAAGGTGAAGAATGAAGGGGAAAACCCTCCTATTTATAACAAAATATTGGGTCATTCGAGATCTTGGTGCATGATTAAAATAATGTTAACCAAATCTAGATCCACCTCTATGGAATATTTTATTATTATTTGTTGGAGGGAAAGGGACTTTGACTTGGGTCAAAATCCCTTGATTAGTGAAGAATAAATAAATAAATGATTTATTTATCCTTTTAAGGAAGTGGTTGAGATATAATCAAATAAATAATCATTTATTTAATTAATAGTGGTTGATTTGGTCATATTTAACAAGGAATATTATTTAAATAATTATTCCTAGAAAATAATAAGATAACTATGGGTGTATCTCATTAATTTCTTTGTTTTTGGGTTAAACATGACTGGGAATAATAATTAAATTGTGGTTTAATTAATTATTCCTTTTGGGGTTTCCTTAATTAACATATTGAAAGCAGTTTTACTTGGGGTAAAACTGGTCTTACATGGTGTACTTGGGTCCATCTAATAAGAAAAGGTGAGATGACCAAAAAATGGTGTAACACACACATTGCCAGAAGAAGGGACATGTTGTTTCCCAATGTTGGACATTGCATCCAACTAATCATCCCAAGCACAAGAAGGAAGAGGATAGAAAGACTGGTGAAAATGAAACCAAAGATTCCATCATTGATGTGAGAACAATGTTTCACATGAAGAAGATTTTCAGCAGCAAAAGTTGCCATGGAAGTGGCTTGGTAAGAAGTGGTTTGACTTCTTGACACAGTAAGACATACATTCATTTGTACATATGCAAATGAATGTTATGTATGCATGTTTTCTGTTTTAATCTCACATTTTTTTTATCCACCTTGGATCGATGATCAAGGACATTATGTTCAACTACCTTCTATAAATTTCTCGCCAGAAATTTCTAGGTGAGTTCAAGGAAGACAATTCTTGGCCGGAGGACAAGAGCATCTAAAGAGGGGAAGTGTTGACTACCTTCGAGTTATGGTTAAAATGCACTAATCCATGCAAGGAAAGTGTATGGAGGCTTAAAATTGAGGGTGGTGTACTCTCATCTACTGAACAGTTCAGGTAATCAATCTTTTGGGGTCCAAAAGATTCCTAATGGGGAGGAGTGATCAGATTTGGATCAAGGACCTAAGTGATAGCTCAAAATTCAGTGTTCAAAAGAGTGCTGAACTTGAGCGACCACATAGATCTCGTCTTCCTAATTCTGGTGTCGTGAACGGTTCGAAAAACCAACACTGTATGAAGAAGTTATTGTGTTTTAAAATTGCCCAATGACCTCCAATGTTGGGTTTGGGTTCATAAATTTTAATGTGCTGAAATTTTTAAATGTTAAAATTAGATTGATATATATGATATTATATAATTATAATGTATTATATTATATGATTTAATTATCATATATTATATTATATTATTTTTTATATATTAATATATATTATTAATTTTAAAAATTTTAATAATTATAAAATTCCACATTTCATATTAAAACCCAAAATCCAAGTTTTTAAACCTTAACGTGGAGGCATATCATTAAGTTTACGTGGCATATGGTGGATTATACTAAAGGTTTACGTGATGGGTAGAAGGTCCGTTGACATAGTGGATTTATTATTATATGGTTCAAATGTGTTACATACTCCGCTTAATGATTCACGTGATGGGTAAAAGGACCGTGTAAAAATTTTGGGGTGAGATCGGTGATCCAGGTGGATATTGGTGGCCACTCGCCTTTTCCACTTGGGGCCCACCATTGTCTCTTTTATTTTTTCAGTTTCAGCACAACTTACTATTTTTAGCAGTTTTTTGGGTCCTGAACTTCCGGAGCCGTTTTGAGGCCCTAAACGACGTTTTTTGGGAAAACCGGGAGCAACATGGATCCATGGATTGATATTGCTCACATCAAAATTTTTAGTCCTTGGATAGATATTTCTAACAAGGTATGGTTCACATCAAACAGAGATCATATGCCAAAGTTATGTCCCCGGGATGTTGAAACACCAATTTACCCAAATGAGGCCCATAGTTTTGGCACTTCATCTCCCAGGGTTAGGGTTTTGAATGTTTAGGGTTTTCCATTGTTTCTAAATAATAAATAGGCCCTCGAGCCTCATTGTAACTCAATTCAGAGGCCTATAGCCACCACATATCTTCTCAGAGATAAGCTACCAGCGCCCTAGCTAGTTTATTTCCATTTTGTCTATAAGCAAATTTCAGATCTTTGATATTAATGAAATGAAGTGTTATTTCCACTGCATCTTTGCATTTATGATTATATGTGTATTATGTTGCGTTCCTCCATAATTTTGGATCAGTGGTATCAGAGGGGTCTGCTTTTTCTCAATCCTTCTTTACATGTCCCCAACGAGGTTGGGATATAAGGAGTTAGGGCTCGATCTGGTGGAACCTTTGCAAGATCAGCCTCGCAAACCTCGACGGACACCCATGGGGGAGAAAAATAAAGATGAGGGAGCAGGAGATCCTATCAAAATATTGCTCGAGGAGGGCTTCAAAAGACAAAGGAACGTGATGATGGATAACTTTGCCCAGATCCTTCAATGACTGCCCACCAGTGGCGCATCTGCATCCAGCAGCCACTTTGGAGGCATGACTCCTTTTAAGGTACAAGTAAACTTTAACATTCCCATATTTGAGGGTCAAATAGATGAAAATGTTTTAGATAGATGGTTTAATCAATTAGAAGGATATTTCTTGGTTCATGACTTTTTCGACTGGGAGAAGATTATTTTTGCACTCCTCAAAGCTATCCCCCATGTCAAGGACTAGTGGGAAACCTACTGTGAGAAAAAGGACGAGACAGAACCCTCTTTGTTCTTAGCCGTACCCACTTGGAATTATTTCCGAGATGCCATCAAGGAACAATACTATCCTGTTGGGAGCTATGAGGACAAGTACATACAATGGACCATGCTGCGGCAACAAAGGGATCAATATGTGCATGAGTTGACGAATCTATTCCATACCCTGCGCACAAAGTTGGGTATCAAAGATTCAGAGAAACAAATGATGCTAAAGTATCGCAGTTTTCTGCACAGATAAATTCAGGAGGAAATGGAGTTCCTTGACATCTCCTCGCTTGGTACGGCATACCGGTATGCTGCCAAGATTGAGCAGAAATTCAAACAGAAGATGCGAGACTTTGGATCTACGAATCAAAAGCAAGGGAAAGGTGCCCCCAAACCACAGAACAAAGGACAAGGCCAAGGCATGGTGACCCAAGACAACCTGCCAAAGCCACAAGCAAAGAACAACACCGCGAAGCCAAAGAAGGACACGGGAAAGTGGTGTGAGCTCCATAAGAGCTCCACTCACAACACAAGTGAGTGTCGGGATAAGCAGTTGTTGGTGATCGAGATAAGGACTTCTGAATCAGATGCATACTCCGACTCTGAATCAGAACCTGACAAGGGGAATGACAAAGGGAAGCAAATTATTGATGTGAAGCCCAACGCCACTGTTTCCATTGCGAAGATCCAGAAGGAGGAACCAGAAGATCCAGAGGAGGCAGAGCATCTCTTCCACTCCCAGATGTGGGTAAAGGGTTCCCTGCTAGATTTCATTGTCGGCAATGGGAGCCAAAAGAACCTTATTTCAACAGATGTCATGAAGCGGTTAGGCTTGCCAACCACAGCGCATCCAAAACCATACACCATCGGGTGGCTTCACCAAGGACGGGATCTTCGTGTCAACCAACAGTGCTGCCTTCCCTATATCATCAAGCCCTTCACGGATGAGGTATTGTGTGACCTTGCTCCTTTTAATTTTTTTGATGTATTATTAAGCCAACCATACTTGAGGAAGCGACATGTTGTGTATGAGTCCCGACCTCACGCTGTTATTGTTACTTTGGGAAATAAGTTGTACAGGATACCAGAGGTACCACTTCCTCCCACTATCTCTTTGGTTACTGCAAAACAATGTAGTAAGCTCATTTCCAAAACTAGGAAATTTTTTTTCGTGATGATCTGCCCCCAGGGAAAGAAGAATATTGTGGCCACGACCTCCAAACATGGCTCCTCTGCACGACAACAACAAATGGACAAGGTTGTGGAGGAGTATAGGGACATCTTCACCTCACCCACATGGGTGCCTCTGCACTTTCAGGTCAAGCAACCCATTGACCTGACCCCAGGTGTGCCGCTACCATGTGGACCGATCTATAGGCGCTCTGTTATGGAGAATGATGAAATCAAGAGGTAGATTCAAGAGCTGCTGTAGAAAGGTCACATCCGGCCAAGTTCATCGCCCTGTGGGAGCTCGAACGTGTTGGTACAGAAGAAGGATGGGACTTGGAGACTCTGTATTGACTATCGGGGCTGAACAAGATCATTTTCCAGAATAGGTACCCGATCCCACGGATTGATGACCTTCTAGACCAACTCAAAGGGGAAAAATATTTCAGCAAGATCGACTTGAAGTCTGGGTATCACCAGGTACCAATCGAACCCTCTGATGTGTGGAAGACTGCCTTCAAATCCAAGGAGGGCCTTTTTGAATGGCTTGTCATGCATTTTGGGTTGAAGAATGCTCCCACAACCTTGATGAGGTTGATGGATGACATGTTGCGTCCATTAACCAACTCATTTGTAGTGGTGTACTTGGATGACATTCTGATCTTCAGCCAGACTTGGGAAGAGAACCTCCACCACATCCGAGAAGTCCTCCAAACACTACAGCAACACAAATTGTGTGCCAATTTGGAGAAGTGCACTTTTGGCATGACCCAAGTTCAATATCTGGGATACATTATTGATGAAAGGGGGGGTGCATGTGAATCCAGCGAACATCTAAGTCATTCTGGATCAGCCAGCCCCAACCACTCTAACAGAGCTTCGCAACTTTCTGGGTCTTGCTAATTTCTACCACAGGTTCGTGTTTGGATTCTCTCATATCACTTGGCCCTTGGGTCAAGTCACCAAAGGAGGAGCAAAAGAAAAATTATTTTGGTCAGAATCTCAACAGAAGGTGTTCGTAGAATTGAAACATCGCTTCTATTCTGCCCCAGTTCTCACATTACCAGACTTGCAACAACCATTTGAGATTGAGACAGATGCCTCTGACTATGGTATTGGGGAATTTATTACTCAACAGGGGCATCCAGTGGCATATCACAGTGAGACATTGCCTGACACAATTCACAAGTATCCCACTTATGACAAAGAAATGTATTCCATTGTGCAGGCTTGTCGACAATGGAAGAATTACATTTTGGGGAAGGAAACAATCATCCACATAGACCACCGACCCTTGCAGTTCATATAGACACAAGGGAAGTTGCAGAACGATCGCCATCATAAGTGGTCCACATATCTACAACAATTTCATTTTAACATCAAGTACAAGAAGGGTAGCACCAATAATGTTGCAGACTGCCTCAGCCGACCACCAATCATGGCCATAACCACCATTCTCAACTCTTGTGGGCACGAGACTTCTGATTGGCCACTTCTCTACAAGAGCGATCTAGAATTCAGCCACACATACAAGGCACTCTTGGGGGGTACGTAAGTTCCAAATTTTCACCTCCAAGATGCACTGTTATGTCACCTGGGACATCTTTGTGTTCCTTCAATCGAGCGTGCCAAGATGATATGGGAAGCACACTACAGTCGAGTCGTTGGGCATTTTGGGGTCGAGAAAATAGTGCCAATACTGCAGAAGTATTTCCATTGGTCGAACCTTCGATAGGATGTCAAGAAGTACATTAGATCCTACACTGCTTGCGCCATTGCCAAACCGACCATCAAGAAGCAAGGGCTCTATACTCCGCTACCTACCCCTAGTCGACCTTGGGAATCCATCTCCATGAATTACATGTCAAGCCTTCCTTCTACTAAGCATGGAAATGACTGTGTTTTCATCGTTGCCGACAGATTCTCGAAGATGGATATTATGGCGCCCTGCAAGAATAATATCACAGTAGAAGCCACTGCTAAACTCTTCTCTGAACGAGTGTGGGTGCACTTTAGGATCCCACAGTCTACCATATCAGATTGTGACAACAGGTTCCTCAGCACATTTTGGTCCAGCCTCTGGTTAATGTTGGACACCAAGCTCACCAAGCCCACAACTTTCCATCCCCAAACTGATGGCCAGATAGACGTCGTCAACAGGATGATTGTACAAATTCTGTGCATGTACAATTCAAAGAATCCACACACATGGGATGAGAGCCTCCCCTATCTACAACACAGTTATAACTAGGCTTTCCATGCTCAATCGGCCACAGCCCCTTTCAGGTGGGCTTGGGATTCTAGCCACTATGCCCCATTGTCATAGCCATGCCATTTGTGGCTACTCAGGCTGATTCAGCTCATGTCCAGTCTGAAGCTGACAAAGCGAACAACTTCATTGAGCGCATTCAGCGCATCCACCAACAGGTTCATGACATATTGGACAGAGCCAATGCTAAGTACAAGAAACGACATGATCAACATCGGGTGCCATACAACTTCTAGGTGGGCGACAAAGTGTGGCTAAATTTGCAGAAGGAGTGCTGAACTGAAAATGGAACTATTTGTGAATGTTGTGCAAAGTATCCATTTCCATTTAATTAAGTGTGCAAAGTATTCTCCATGTCTTGCAGGTTAAACAAAGTGTTTTTGGTAATTGTTTCTAAGTTTATGTGTGAGAATTGGTTATTTAAATTCATTGTTTAATATATCAGTTTAGAAATTCATAGCAAGATAAATTCACCATAGCATAACACAACAAACTGATGAGGCAGTTCACCCCTCCTGGGCTACATCTGTCAGGTCCAAGGCTCCCAATGGACATTTCCTTGCTCTATTAAGTTGCTCAAAATGGTTATACAGGGAAAAATATACCTAAACATGCAAAACAAGCTGTGAATTTGACTTCAGAAGACAGAAATAAGATAAAAATGGCTTTTGTTTCACCTCAAACAGTGAAGTACAACCCAATACAACTCCTTCTTCCTGATGGCCCTTTCCTCTTTCTTGAAGAAAAAATGGCTGAAGAACACCTCTGTTCACTCTGAAACCTATTCCAAACTCTCTAGAATTCTCAGAATACCCAAAATTGACTAACATTTCGTCCAATTTGGCTCAATATTGAGAAAGTTATCACCAAAACAAATTTCTCCCCAATGTCACTTGAAAACCCCACCAAATGTGGGTGAACTCCAGTTTAGCGTGCTAAATTTGGCATAACCCCTGATTTGGTGGAACACACCCCAAATAGGGCAAAACCGTTTGGGCTGGCATTAACTGTCAGGCAGGCACGTTCACATGTATTTCCGCATTAATCGCCGGTTGGTATGGGTTATGGTTAAGTTAAATGTCGCATTAACATTTTTTTTTAACGTGGCCACATGACCCATTTTGGCAGGCGATATGCTAACCACCGGTCCTAGGGCCATGGTTACAGTGCCTGGGGAATATGGGAACTAGCTAGCCCTAAGGGACTAGCCCCTTTCATTTTCCGCCTTTTAAAACATTTTAAAACAAATATGTCGTCGTTTCATTGAATGTTAACAAACGTGTGTATGGTGCAATGGTAAGATGTGCACCCTGGGAAAAGGAGATCTGCAGTTCAAACCTCATGAACTTCCAACTTTTTAATATGCCCAACCTGCTCCTCAGCCTGGGGCCACATGGCGGCTTCCGGTCCTACCACGTGGCATCTGTTAATTGGTCTAAAATTAACAAGTCAGACTTTCAACCAATTGTCCATTACCACATGTCAGCATTCCATTTGCTCGCTTGGAATATTCTAGGGAATATTTCAGGGAATATTCTAAGGAACATTCCTAGAATATTCATTGGAATATTTTTTTAAATTTTTCCAAATTCAAAAAGTCAACTTTGGTCAACTGTTTTTTGGAGTTTACTGGAGACTTCAAACCTTCATAACTTTCACATATGGCGTCAAATTTGAGTCCCATTCACGGTGCCATAATCGAAACAACAAGGCCTTTCCAGTCATCCAGATTGCAACCAATTCTGATCAGTTCCATTTTTGTAGCATTTTTTTCAACTTGGGCATGATCACCTGATCACACCTCCCAAATGGGAAGCTTTTAGACCCAAAAATCTCTCTGAATTACAAAAACTGAAGATGAGGAGACTGATTCTCCACTCTTCCAAACTTGAACCACTAAAATCTTCCTGACTTCATCAAATTGAGCTTCTAATAAAAAGATAAATTCTTCCTTGAATACATACATACAAAACAACAACTGAAATTTGTAGAATACATATTGTTTCTACAATGGTCTAACTTCAAAGGAAACTGAAAATAAGATTCACCTTGCCAACTGTCCTCATGGTGAATTTTTGCCAAATGAGCCATGTACTTGCCTCGAATCTCGACCAATTTTTCTCGCCATACCAACCTGCCATTCTGAAACCAGCATTGATCCATGCTGAACTTTGTGTCCTCTTTGCTTACATGATTTTCCCTTTCTTGGATTCTTGCACCACTTTGCACTGAAACTTTGTTCTCTGCACCCATTGACACTAAAGGCACTTTCTGCAACATCTTGTCATCTTCCAAAGACGAATTGCTTTCAGACTGAAACATATCATCATTTATATTAGCAATAACATGAAAAGGATTATGTACAAAATATTTTTGCTTAATCATCAACAAATTCAAATTTTGACTCTCATTGACAAGCCTTTTCAATTGCCCTGCGTTGACTAAAAAAGATTCTAGCTTCTTCCGATGTGCTCTCACAATAAACTCCTTACCATCCCTAAACATATGATACTTGTTCTCATGGTGATGGAAGATCTCTTTTCTGTCATATAAATACAGACTACCCAACACCACACCTGTAATGTCAAGCGGTACCACATCTAGTTCACCCAAATCAACATAATGAGTTGTTATGGCGAAGCGCAACATGCACTTTCTTGAGACTTGTAAATTAGCATCCTTGCAAATCCATCCAAGTGGATATGGCTTTGGATGTGGAATGGTCTCAAGTTTCAGCTTCTTGACTAAGTCTTCTGAGATGAGATTCGCTTGTGACCCACTATCAAATAGTGTGTCTATCTTTGTGTGTTTTGAAATTATCCTCACATGAAACAGCTCTATCCTCCTCTCTTCATTTGGAACTTCTATGTAACAATTTAAAGTGATAGAAATAGGATTTGTTTCCTTTACAACCGCTTTCCCCTTTATGTTCTTTAGTACCATGGCTATGATTTTAGTTTCATCACCTGATTCAGACCCTAAGTCTTGTTCAGCAGTTGAACTGTTTTTCCCTTTTCTTTGGCCTTATCTTTGGTTTTAAATTTTTCTAGTTTCAGCTCCAGATGAAGTTTCCAGCAATGGTCTTCATCGTGGCTTGTTTTGGAACAATTTTTACAAAAGAACTTTCCTTTTTCTTTCCTAGAGTTTGCATTTCTTTTCCTCCCTTTTCCTTTAAATTCACTATCCACATTCCCATCAAAATATTGTTTCCCTCTAGCCTCTAAATGCATGGCTTGGACACAAACCTCATCTAGACTAGTAGGATTGAACATAAGGATAGTATGTATAAGATAATTGTGTAAACCACCTATATATTTCAGCAAAGTATCTTGACTATGCAAATCAATTCCAAGTAATAAATCCCTTCGTCTAAACTCTTGAGTGTAATCTTGAACACTTTGTCCCTTAAGTTGTCTAAAACTTTGCCAATTCATGATAGCCTTTTGTAAATGAGCTAATGGATAAAATTGCTGCTTAATTGTGGAAATAAATTTAGCCCATGATAAAGTAATCTTACCATGTTTTTTAATTTCATCCTTGGTCTTGGCTTCCCACTATACTAATGTTGCTCCTTCCATCCTCAAAGAGGCTAACTGAATCTTGGTGTCGTCTTCATGAAGGTTTTGTATCCTCAAGTAAACTTCCAACGGTCTTATCCAATTGTCAAGTTTCTCTGAATTGACTTCACCGTTAATCATAGGCAACTCAAATTTAACATCAAGATTTAAAAATTAACTTTTACCAGTGGTTTTAGACTTGTGAGATTGATTCACCGAAGTAGAGGTTTACGATGTAGAGGAAGAGGATGAAGATGGGGATGGTGGATCACCATTTCCTCCATGTCCTTTCTTTGACTTGTCATCACTTTTATTTCCTCTTGAAGAACCCTCTCCTTCTTTCTGATGTTTATACCCTTCTCCAACAAGCCTATCATTCCTTTCTTGGTAGAGTGTCCTTACCATCTCTGTCGTGTCTAGGAAAGCCTTTCAGAATACCCGTTCTTCTTCTTTGGGATCAATGTCTTTAGGAGTTTCTCCTTCTCTTAAGGACATGCTTAAGGCTTCTTCAGTAACTCTTGGGGGTGTAATAGATGGTGGAGAAAATGGCTCTCTGGCCCTCCTTGGTTGAGGATTAACTTGTGCTCTAACTAATTGTCCTTCCCCTCTTTTGAGTTTAAGCCTAGTAAGCATCAAAACTTGAAAAAAATCAACTATATCTTTGCACAAGAAAAAATGCAGAGTAAAACTATAGCTCCAATACCAACTGATCTGAAAATGGAACTATTTGTAATTGCTATGCAAAGTATCCATTTCCATTTAATTAAGTGTGCAAAGTATTCTCCATGTCTTGCAGGTTAAACAAAGTGTTTTTGGTAATTGTTTCTAAGTTTATGTGTGAGAATTGGTTATTTAAATTCATTGTTTAATATATCAGTTCAGAAATACATAGCAAGATAAATTCACCATAGCATAACACAGCAAAATGATGAGGCATTTCACCCCTCCTAGGCTACATTTGCCGAGTCCAAGGCTCCCAATGGGCATGTCCTTGCTTTATTAAGTTGCTCAAAATGGTTATACAGTGAAAAATATGCCTAAAAAGGAAAAACAAGTTGTGAATTTGACTTCATAAGACACAAATAAGCTAAAAATGGCTTTTTTTTCACCTCAAACAATAAAGTACAACCCAATACAACTCCATCTTCCTGATGGCCCTCCTGGCCCTTTCCTCTTTCCTGAAGAAAAAATGGTTGAAGAACACCTCTTTTCACTCTAAAACCTATTCCAAACTCTCCAAAATGCTCAGAATACCCAAAATTGACTAAAATTTCATCCAATTTCGCTCAATATTGAGAAAGTTATCACCAAAACAAATTTCTGCCCAATGTCACTTGAAAAACCCACAATGTGGGTGAACTCCAGTTTAGCACGCTAAATTTTGCATAACTCCTGATTTGGTGGAACACGCCCCAAATAGGGCAGAACCGTTTGCGCTAGCATTAACTGTCGGGCGGGCACGTTCACATGTATTTCCGCATTAACCGTCAGTTGGTATGGGTTAAGGTTAAGTTAAATGTTGCATTAACATTTTCTTTTAACGTGGCCACATGACCCATTTTGGTGGGCGGATATGTTAACTGCCGGTCCTAGGGCCATGTTCATGGTGCCTGGGGCATATGGGATTGGGCTAGCCCCTTTTATTTTCTGCCCTTTAAAACGTTTTAAAATAAATATGCTGTCATTTCATTGAATATTAACGAACGTGCATATGGTGCAATGGTAAGACGTGCACCCTACGGAAAGGACATCCATGGTTAAAACCTCATGAACTTCCAACTTTTGAATATGCTTAGCCCGCTCCTCGGCCTGGGGCCACGTGGTGGCCTCCGGGCTTACTACGTGGCACCCGTTAATTGGCCTAAAATTAACAAGTCAAACTTTCAACCAATTGTCCATTGCCACATGTCAGCATTCGATTCACCCGCTTGGAATATTCTAGGGAATATTTCGAGGAATATTCCCAAAATATTTCGAGGAATATTCCTAGAATATTCCTTGGAATATTCTTTTTTAAATTTTTCCAAAGTCAAAAAGTCAACATTAGTCAACTGTTTTTTAGAGTTTACTGGAGACTTCAAACCTTCATAACTTTCACATACAATGTTGGATTTGAGTCCCGTTCACAGTGCCAGAATCATAGTGACGAGGCCTTTCTAGTCATTTAGATTGCAACCAATTTTGAGCAGTTCCAATTTTTAGCGTTTTTTCAACTTGGACATGATCACCTGATCAAGCGCCTCACTAGACCCCACCGCAAGCTTCACCCGCTCCGATATGGGTCGTACGCCATCACCAAGGCTACAGGGAACAATTCCTTCGAGCTCAGTATTCCACCATTCCTTGGTCTGCACCCAATATTCAATGTAGACCGCTTTTGTCCCTATTTCCCACCTCTACTGGACACCTATGACTTTGCAGAAGAACTCACACCAAAAGAGTTAAACCTAGACAACATGGAATAGGCCACCATAGATTGTATCATGGACATGCAAATCAAGAATACTCGCCAACAGAAGATCCAACTGTATTGGGTTGTCAAAGCTAGCCAACTCCTGCACCAAGGCAAGTGATTCACTAGGGACCAAGTTCAGCAGAAGTTTCCTCATCTCATGGAGGAACTCAACGCAATGGGGACCATTGCTTCCTAAGGGGGAGAAACGATCTAGGAGGATTTTGGTGGCCACCCACCTATTCCACTTGGGGCCCCTCCATTGTCTCTTTCAGTTTTTCAGTTTCGGCACAACTTACTATTTTTAGCAGTTTTTCGGGTCCTGAACTTCTGGATCCATTTTGAGGCCCTAAACTACGTTTTTTTGGGAAAATCAGGAGTAACATGGGTCCATGGACTAATTTTTCTCACATTATAAGTTGTATTCCTCAGATCGATCTTTCTAACGAGGTATGGTTCGCATCAAACGGAGATCATATGCCAAAGTTATGTCCCCAAGAAGTTGAAACACCAATTTATCCAAACGGGGCCCATAGTCTTGGCGCTTCATCTCCTAAGTTTAAGGTTTTAGATGTTTAGGATTTTCCATTATTTCTAAATAATAAATAGGCCCTCGAGCCTCATTTTAACTCAATTCAGAGGCCTGTAGCCACCACATTGTTAGCGCTCAAATCTACCTTAGGCTGAAATAAGGTAAAACTCAAGGCTACATCAAACCACGCTCAGCCTCGTAGCTAGCCCTACGAGGACAGGAGAGGGCTCTCTCCGGGTCTATCTCGGCAAAAGATTTTCAGAGGGGCTGAGATGACTTATAATGAACAATGAATACTGATTTTAGGCTAGTAAAGAGATAGGAATGTTTGATTTTGATTTTGTGGGTTTTTGTTTGGAGAAATGGGAAAAAACAATTTTGGGTCCAGGGATAAGGCCAGATCTTTGCAGAATTCGAGTTGGGGCGAGGTAGGCAGTAGTCTTGATGCTTTTGATTGGGTATATGGATAGATCAGAATGACAAGGAACTAAAGAGGGCAAAGAAGAACTTGAATCCTCTCCAAACAGGCGAAAACATGTAAAACTAAACGAATTCAAAGGCAGAGCACTGTAAACAATGGATTCAACCTCATCTACTCATTCATTTAGTTTCAGAAGCATAGGAGAGATGGCATACATTAAACATGAAAGAACTTACAATAAAATGAGAGAAAACACCATCAAGAACTAAAAGCCACAAGAATCCCAACAGGTGCTGCAAAACCTCTGATCTTTCCTTAGCCAAAATATGAAAAATATGTACAATAGGGTGCCAAAGTTCTCCCAAGAGTCCAACCTATCCAACCTCTAAAAATGATTGAGAAATTACAATATATAGATCACTCTAACCCCCTCCCATGCCTCTAGGGGTCGAATTCCTTCTTCAGGGATCAGTTTCAACCAAATTCTAATCAAGGAGCTAAAATCTAGGCAGCTAACAACTTGCCTCTAAAAGAGTGGAAACTGATTCATTTACATGATTTTCACTTTTTTGAGAGTGAATCTTCTAGAATAGGTAAAATTAAGCCAAAGTTACATGCCAACCATCAATTTACATCATGAAAACCCAAAAATTTCATCCACAAGCAAAACTGGTCCCAACTGGCCGAAATTCTGAGCTAGAAGTTGAAAATTCAGCCAAAAATCTATATGGGTAGCGCGCCTGAGTTGTATGGGTAGTGCCCCTGCTCAACGGGTAGCACCCGGCAAGTGGGTAGCGCCCGTGTTAATTAACACTGGCTGTTGGTGTTATGTGGGTAGCGCCCCTTATGTGGGTAGCGCGCCTCCTCTATGCGTAGCGCGCCTCTTGTGAGTAGTGCGCTACATAGTGCATTTTTCAGGAAACTTTTGGAGGCCTTCCCAGTGTCCAAATTGAGCATGTGATAGCTCGTTAGAAATCTCTTGGAGTCTCGTTTCCAACCCAAGTGGAATTTTTCAATTTGGAGCTTATTTACCCTGTCAAAAATCAAATCTCCCAAAACTTGTCAAAATGAGCAGAATGTGGCTGCCTCAAGGCAGAGCGCTGTTGCAGTCAACTTTTGAAGGTCTTCCTCAACTCCAAATTGAGCTCATGATAGCTCATTGGAAATATATTTGTGTCTATTTATCCGTTGACTCATCAAGAAAGTCATTTAGCCAACCATGCTAGGAGAAATCTTGATTTTCCCAAGGTCACTTTAGAGGTGCATTCAATTCTTCTGAGGCAACGGTATTTTTGACATTTCTCTAAAACCATTACACCTGTGTAAAAATTGAAGGAGGTTTTTATTCCTTGGCATGTTGTGGACAAAAACCTCTCTCATTTTTCCAAAATTCATATTTTATTTCTCTGAAACATCTTTTTAGTGAAACTTATCCCGATGTGTGAAACAAGGGATTTTGTCGAAATGAAGCGAAATGAAGGGGATAAGGGGCTTCTAAATTCTTGGGGAAATTTTTGGAAGTAGGGAGGGATGTTAGGAAGTAGGGGAAAGTGGAATCTCAGATATTGAGTGAGGGGAAGGGGTCCAAAAGGGCAAAACACAGGCCTAGCCTAGAAAATTGCCAAGTTGTGGCAAGAAACTAGGGTTTGTGGAAAAATGAGGAATTTGGGGGATATCAGTGATGGGAAGTGTTTAATAAGGTACATTAAGGATAGGGGAAGGTGTATGAACATCAGAATCCAAGTTTTTCTAATGATTTGACCATCCAAGAGAAATTACCTCCAAAACCCTAGGAGAGGGAAATGGACCTTACCTAAGCACAACTGAACCATGAACACGCTGTAAAATGACCCAATGGAACTTGACATGATGATGACAACCCTCTGAATGATGGCACACTCAGCTGAATGGTGACATGGACCGACATTTGGACAAATTTGACAGGACTAAAAGCAACCCCTAGACCTAATGCCTAGTGACCAAATTTTGCTTGAAGACTCATTGAAATGACAAAATTTGACCTTGACACCTTAAAATCACTCTATAAAAGCATGTTTGATCACTGAAGGAAAGCTGCAAAGGCTGACTCTAACATTGGCTCCAATGGGGATGGTAGCTCCTTGGAGGTGCCAAGAACGGCAGATCTTTGGGAGAGCAGACCAGTGCCTTATCCATTGGGCAATGGAATCAAAAACTCAAACTGAAATGCATGACTGAAAACTGATGACTTGATGACACAAATTGACTCTCACTCAACTAAGAACTGACTTGATACTTAAACACAAATGACAAACTGGAAAAGATTCTCAAAGTAGAGCTTATTCATCAAACCTACTCTAATTGTACTTTTCACCACCCGATCAAGTGAAATGGAACAGCCAATGCAACCATGTAAGCATGCTGGCTGCTGTTTGATTTCTTCCCACATGCTTACTGATGCACAGGAAAAGGAAAGAATCGAAAGGCAACTCCCATGGAAACTTTGAACCAAGTGGACTGCTGATAAACTTGCAAAGCATGAATTGACTGGATGACTGCAAGAATACCGCGAAAGGATCTTCATAAACATAGCTCTGGTCCAGATAATCTCCATACCTTGATTTTAAAATTTTCCTCACATCTGCGGTGCTTTTCTTTGGTGATTGCAGCAAGCTATCAAAAGGATCCTGAAATTCATGAAATACCAAACTCTGGAGCTGATTCCAAATAGAACAAAAGCCTCCTTCATCAATCTCCTCATATGACTGCAAACCTTGATGAGAGCTTTGTAATGAAAAATATGTTAGACAAGACAATGAAGGCAACTTTTGAATAATATTATCATCAACATTCTTTTCCGGCACATGGTTAGCTAATGAAGGAAAACTTTTACAACAAACATCATCCAACACACAAGCAATAGGATCATCAAAAACTTGAGAAGACTGTTGCATTGTATCCCTTGAAACTGTATGACATCCTACTGGCTGTTCCTCTTTTCCTTGAGATATATTACGAATATTCTGCCTTATAAACTGAAATGCTTCGAAACAAAAGGGTATAGAATCTTCCTGCATCGTCAAATCATGTATTTCATCTTCCACAACTTCATCTGTAATCTGACCTTCAATTGCATTGGATGGCTGCAAATCTGATGCTACAAGTTGCTCATCTGAAGATTTACTATGCAATTTATCTTTCAAAAGCTGAAATGATTCAAAACAGAAAGGTACGGAGTCACCTTGAATCATTAAATCATGTGTGCCCACTTCCAAGTCTTCAGATGCAACTTGACAATCAATGACTTTTGGGGGCTGCAACTCTGAATATGAGAAGTTTTCGTTGCCCTCAAGACGATCCAGATCAAGACTTGTTAACGTTTGATTTCTGATTGCATGGAAGTTATCTCTAATGAACTGAAACGAATCAAAACAAAAAGGCAAATATCCTTCACTTACATCAAAATTTTCTGCACTTTCCTCATCATTGCCATAGCTGATATGCATCGGTTGATCACTGTACTCGAGCTGCTGAAAGTGAACTTCCTCCTCACACAAACTAGCTACTGATTTGTCTGCAAGATTAGCTTCTTTTTGGAGAACATAATCATCATCATATTGATCAAACTGAGGCAATTCATCATCAAACATACACATCATATCAACAGCTCTCTCTTCTTCACAATGATCTATAAAACAATCACTATGACAACTGGGATCAGAAACAAAATGTTTTGGGTCAGCCGCTTGTTCTTGAATGTCATTTTCATTTTGTGTAGTCATTTTCTGCACCATCTCTTCTACTGCGTTTACCAACATGTCAAGATTTACCTCTAGAGATGTCAATTTCTCCGGATCCATGTTTTTCATCTCTTCTTCCTTCAACCTTGCCCTCAAGATCAGCAAATGAGCCTCTACATTCACTGCCTTGTTTTGCATCTCATGAAGTGTTGCAATATTCTTTTCTCTCGGCTGAAACTCCATTTCCGGATCAAAGGCACCCGGGTAGTGCAAGAGAGAAGATCTAGGAGAAGGTCTTATATCAACTGGCATCGAATAATAAACTTGGTTAAATCTGGCAGAAAATTGTTGTACTGTCTCCCCTGGCAGTCTTTTCAGCTGGTTATACTCTTCTATAATCAACAAAAAATTCTGTCCGATCATCCACCTGTCAAAGAAAACTTTAACAAACTTCTGGAAATCTGAAATGCTCGCATCAGGCAGGGATTTAAACCAACTCTTCACTTGGCCTTGCAAAGAAAGAGCAAAAAGCCTAATACTAACATCCTCTTCATCAACTTCAAAAAGATCTAGAAAAGTCTCAACATTCTGCACATGTTGCTCAGCGTTGACATTGTTACATTCACCGTCAAATCTTGGTAGATATAGGTCATAATTTTTAGGGAGAGCATGAAGAACAGAAGGTAAAACAAGAGGTTTGTACCGATCTAGAATTTTACAAGGTGTAGGGGTATGTACAAGAGCTGCGAGATCAGTTTTGTTTTCTGGCTCATCACTCTGAAGAAAGTCATCATAATATGTGGGAAAAGTAAGGAGACCAGGATCAAAGGGAAACTCAGCATTTACACTTTTTGAATGGGTCGAGTGAAGATTTTGATCACCTTTCTCATACAACAAATTCTGAAAAACTTTCAGGACAGCTTCAAGAACAGCAAAGAAATAGTTTACAAGAACGCAGATTAGATCCTGAATACCATTCCACTTTAGATACCTGAACTTTGTGTAAGATCCTTCCATTTTCTCAGAGAAAAAGTCAATCCTCCAGTGGAGTCTCTACAGGAGTCACCAGGTGAATGATTTCAGCCTTCTTATGTCTGATCGTTGTCCACCATCAACCATCATATCTGAACTCGATACATGTACTGGGGGAATTCGCAAATCAAGGGACACATTCACAAGCTAAACCGGAGATCGACTGAAGCAGCTTTTATCTACTATGCACTCGCAGAGAAATGTGCAGTTCGAAGGCTACCTGGCGTGACTTCAGACTCCGTCTATAGCAAATGACAGTAATAAGCAAACCATTTTCTTCCCCAGTATGGTCGCCACTATGTTAGCGCTCAAATCTACCTTAGGCTGAAATAAGGTAAAACTCAAGGCTACATCAAACCATGCTCAGCCTCGTAGCTAGCCCTACGAGGACAGGAGAGGGCTCTCTCCGGGTCTATCTCGGCAAAGGATTTTCAAAGGGGCTGAGATGACTTATAATGAACAATGAATACTGATTTTAGGCTAGTAAAGAGATAGGAATGTTTGATTTTGATTTTGTGGGTTTTTGTTGGAGAAATGGGAAAAAACAATTTTGGGTCCGGGGATAAGGCCAGATCTTTGCAGAATTCGAGTTGGGGCGAGGTAGGTAGTAGTCTTGATGCTTTTGATTGGGTATATGGATAGATCAGAACGACAAGGAGCTGAAGAGGGCAAAGAAGAACTTGGATCCTCTCCAAACAGGCGAAAACATGTAAAACTAAACGAATTCAAAGGCAGAGCACTGTAAACAATGGATTCAACCTCATCTACTCATTCATTTAGTTTCAGAAGCATAAGAAGAGATGGCATACATTAAACATGAAATAACTTACAATAAACTGAGAGAAAACACCATCAAGAACTAAAAGCCACAAGAATCCCAACAGGTGCTGCAAAACCTCTGATCTTTCCTTAGCCAAAATATGAAAAATATGTACAATAGGGTGCCAAAGTTCTCCCAAGAGTCCAACCTATCCAACCTCTGAAAATGATTGAGAAATTACAATATATAGATCACTCTAACCCCCTCCTATGCCTCTAGGGGTCGAATTCCTTCTTCAGGGATCAGTTTCAACCAAATTCTAATCAAGGAGCTAAAATCTAGGCAGCTAACAACTTGCCTCTAAAAGAGTGGAAACTGATTCATTTACATGATTTTCACTTTTTTGAGAGTGAATCTTCTAGAATAGGTAAAATTAAGCCAAATTTACATGCCAACCATCAATTTACATCATGAAAACCCAAAAATTTCATCCACAAGCAAAACTGGTCCCAACTGGCCGAAATTCTGAGCTAGAAGTTGAAAATTCAGCCAAAAATCTATATGGGTAGCGTGCCTGAGCTGTATGGGTAGCGCCCCTGCCCAACGGGTAGCGCCCGGCAAGTGGGTAGCGCCCGTGTTAATTAACACTGGCTGTTGGTGTTATGTGGGTAGCGCCCCTTATGTGGGTAGCGCGCCTCCTCTATGGGTAGCGCGCCTCTTGTGAGTAGTGCGCTACATAATGCATTTTGCAGGAAACTTTTGGAGGCCTTCCTGGTGTCTAAATTGAGCGTGTGATAGCTTGTTGGAAATCTATTGGAGTCTAATTTCCAACCCAAGTGGAATTTTTCAATTTGGACTTCATTTTCCTTGTCAGAAATCAAATCTCCCAAAACTTGTCAAAATGAGCAGAATGAGGCTGCCTCAAGGCAGAGCGCTGTTGCAGTCAACTTTTGAAGGTCTTCCTCAACTCCAAATTGAGCTCATGATAGCTCATTGGAAAGATATTTGTGTCTAGTTATCCTTTGACTCATCAAGCAAGTCATTTAGCCAACCATGCTAGGAGAAATCTTGATTTTCCCAAGGTCACTTCAGAGGTGCATTCAATTCTCCTGAGGCAACGGTATTTTTGATATTTCTCTAAAACCATGATACCTGTGTAAAAAGTGAAATATTTTTTCTTCCTTGGGATGTTTTGGACAAAAACCTCTCTCAGTTTTCCAAAATTCATCTTTTATTTCTCTGAAACATCTTTTGAGTGAAACTTATCCCGATGTGTGAAACAAGGGATTTTGTCGAAATGAAGCGAAATGAAGGGGATAAGGGGCTTCTAAATTCTTGGAGAAATTTTGGGAAGTAGGGAGGGATGTTAGGAAGTAGGGGAAAGTGGAATCTTAGAGATTGAGTGAGGGGAAGGGGTCCAAAAGGGAAAAACACAGGCCTAGCCTAGAAAATTGCCAAGTTGTGGCAAGAAACTAGGGTTTGTGCAAAAATGAGGAATTTGGGGGATCTCGGTGATGGGAAGTGTTTAATAAGGTACATTAATGATAGGGGAAGGTGTATGAACATCAGGATACAAGTTTTTCTAATGATTTGACCATCCAAGAGAAATTACCTCCAAAACCTTAGGAGAGGGAAATGGACCTTACCTAGGCACAACTGAAGCATGAACAAGCTGTAAAATGACCCAATGGAACTTGACATGATGATGAAAACCCTCTGAATGATGGCACACTCAGCTGAATGGTGACATGGACCGACATTTGGACAAATTTGACAGGAGTAAAAGCAACCCCTAGACCTAATGCCTAGTGACCAAATTTTGCTTGAAGACTCATTGAAATGACAAAATTTGACCTTGACACCTTAAAATAACTTTATAAAAGCATGTTTGATCACTGAAGGAAAGCTGCAAAGGCTGACTCTAACACACATCTCTCCTCAGAGATAAGCTACCAACGCCCTAGCTAGTTTATTTCCATTCTGTCTGTAAGCAAATTTCAATTCTTTGATATTAATGAAATGAAGTGTTATTTCCGCTTCATATTTGTATTTATGGTTATATGTGTATTCTGTTGTGTTCCTGCATAGATCCAGATCAATCGGATTTTGATCCCATGACCTTCGCCCCACGAGCCACCATGTACGCCGATAAGCCACGATAGCAGATTTGAAAGACATTCGCGCCGGAATATATTTAATCTGTTATACTGTTGATAGCTAGAGCACAGAGGGCCTAGCCCCTCCCATGCGTCCTCATGTTGAGAACCTGGTGCCACGACAAAACCAAACGGCGGGAATTTTAATGACATGCTTATCTTAGCACTAATCTGCATTTAAGGGTTAATTAAGCATCGATTATGTTGGCAAAAAATTAGGGCAAATATGTTTTGGTCATAACTCACTCAAGATTCGACCATTCAGAGAGTGTGAATAGTCAATTTCAACTAACTTAGACATTCCAGACTCATTGGTGAGGGTTGCAAAGACATTAGAGGAATTTTGAGGAGGTTTTTGCTTCAAAGAATTTCTAGGGGCCATTAGGGCCACCATGGGCCAGCAATGGTTTGAGGCTTATCTAGTGCACCTAGAGGCCTTATTCAGGAATCCAATAGTTAATTTCGGATGTTTAAGAAATTATGGAACTAATGGTGTGGTTTTTAGATCCTATAGAGAAATTTTGAAGGCTAAGTTGCTTCAGAGAGGTTCTAGGGTAAACTAGGGCCATCTAGTGCCAACGGGAGAATGAGGCCTATCCAGAGCATCCAGTATCCATTCTCAGCAAACAAATAGTTATTTCTGATTTTTTTGATACTTATGAATCCATTGATGGAGGTTTCAAAATCTTTTGAAGACTTTTGAAGGTCGAGAGGTTTCAGATAATTTTTCAGTGAACCTAGAGCCAGGGCGCGCCACCAGGTGTTGGAGGCGAAACCAGAGCAGTCAGAGGCCAATTTCTGCAAGTGAATATTCTATTGTGACTATTTCGGACATTTTGAATCCAATGAAAGGATTTTCAAATCCATTTGAAGACTTTTTAACGTTGAAGATCCACAAGGAAGTTTTGGGCAACCTAGGGCCATCAGTGGATGGAGGCCTAGATTGGAGAGCCATTGTTCATTTGGAGAAAATGAACAACCTATTTTGGGTGTCTGATGTATGCTGGAGACATTAAAAATGGTTTTAGGGATAGAAATTGATTTCTAAGGGAGTTAGTTCCAAAGAGAAGCTCAAGGAAGATTAAGGGCACCAACAGAAAGAGTCAAGTCTAAGGGAGCCAAGGTTCATCTTCATAAATATTTCAGCCATTCCAGGGATATAAATGGTATTCTAAACCCATTGGTTCAATTCACATAACCATTGGAGTTGATTTTGTAACTTGTAAAATAAATTTACCATCCTAATCCCAAAGAGCCAAGTTAGTTGACAAAGGCTCAAGGAGACGTATCCCACGATATTCGGGTGAAATCCTATATTAAATTTATTGTTATGTGTTGATTATTATTTGCTACATTATACGGTTGTTGCACATGCTAAATATCAGCAAAAACAAATGTTCTTAAAGCACTTAAACAGTAAAAAAACATACACCTGTTTCAAGTATAAAATTTCGCACAGTCATGTATAAGCACTATCATTTATTTGTTTAATTGAGTGGGAGGTGCTTGCACATAATCATTTCAAATTATCCACCCATTTTCAGATCAGGTTGGTATCGGAGCCATAGATAAGTCTAGTTCTCCACATTTAATGGAGGATTTTTAGGTGAAACTGGGAAAAATTAGTTTAGGCTCTATCTTGAGCTAGATTCGACCATTCTGAGTGTGTGAATAGTCAATTTCAACTATCCAAGACATTAAAAAATCATTGGTGAGGGTTTTAAAGCCATCAAAGGACTTTTGAACAAGTTTTTCTTCCGGGAAGTTTTAGGGGCCACCAGGGGCCAGCAACAGAAAGAGGCTTAGCCAGGGCAGCTAGAGCCTTTCTTAGTAATCCAATAGTCAATTTTGGATGTTTTAGACATTCTAGAACTAATGGTGTGGTTTTCAGAGCCTTTGTAGGACTTTTGAAGAGCAAGTAGCTTCAGAAAAGTTCCAGGGGCCATCAAGGCCATCCAGTGCACTACAAGGAAAAGAGCCTCTAGCGGATTTTTTGAGGAACCCCATATAAAAAGACCACAGACATCCATTTATAGCAGAGGTTACTAGAGAAGGTTGGTGGGCAGAGGTTTTTGCAGATGTATTTCATACGGTGCACTTATCACCATAAAACACACCGGTGCATTCAACACGAGAAAGCACTAGTGCGCACAAAACATTGGCACACCGACACCGTGCGCTCCGTACAAACCCCGCCAAGTGCATTTTATTTTTGTAGCGCACCAGTAATTTACAACACATCCACACTGATGCCTCATAAAAAGCACACGAAAACAAAAACCGTCTGGTGCGGAATGACCAAAACGCACCGATGCGCCCATAAACACCGATCACCGGAACGGGGTTAAATAAAAAGAAATTACGGCCAAAAAACCGCACAAAACATTGGCACACCGGACACCGTGCACTCTGTACACACCCAACCGGTGCGTGTTATTACTGTAGCGCCTTGGTGATTTACAGAGAATCTGCACCGGTGCCTCATAAAAAGCGCACGAAAACAAAAACCGCCTGGCGCGGAATAACAAAAATGCACCGATGCGCCCATAAATCCCACGCACCAGAACGGGATTAAATAATAAAAAAATTACAGCTAAAAAACCGCAGAAAAAATTGGCACACGAGACACCGTGTACTTTGTACACACCCGCCCGGTGCGTTTTATTACCGTAGCGCCCCGGTGCGTTACAGATCATCCACACCAGTGCCTCATAAAAAGCGCGCGAAAATAGAAACTGCCTGGTGCGGAAAGAAGAAAACGCATCGGTACATCCATAAAACTCGGTGCACCGGAAGGGGGTTAAATAAAAAAAAATTACAGCCAAAAAATCGAACAAAACATTGGCACACCAGACACCGTGCGCTCCGTACACACCCACTCAGTGTGTTGTATTACTGTAGCACACCGGTGCTTTACAAACCGTCCACACCAGTGCCTCATAAAAAGCATGCGAAACAAAAACCACCTGGTGCGGAAGGATGCAATCAAACCAGTGTGCCTATAAATCCCACGCACTGGAACAGGGTTAAATAAAAAAAACATTACAGCCAAAAAACCGCATTTTTCACTGTTGTCAGTGCTATAGAGCTCTCAAGCACCAGTGCAATTTATCCTTGTCTGAGCTGCCCTGACATCAGTCCTCCCATTGCACTCATTGCACGCACTGCTGATGTGCATTGCCCACCAATCTCCATCTTGAATTTTGCAAAACGGCAGACAATTTTTCTTTTGCAAATTCTACAACAAATATGCCTCCTCGACGAGCAAATGTACAGGTATTTTTCTTGGTTTTCCATAATTAAGCCTTTTAGCGGATCAGAATTTCAAATAACCTTAAAATTAACCATTTAAAAGAAAAAAAAAAATTATTTGTCGCGCGGTGTGCTCAAGCCGTTTGGCTCGCACCGGTTTGCGGTGCTGCTTGTAAATTTACCGGCCACACCGTCGTCGATGCTAACCGTATCCGCACCAGTTTCGGGGTAGTACCGATAGACGCACCGTGTTATTTTAAAAAAAATTAAAAAGTGCGGTGCGGTCGTTTACCAAGTTGCACCATTGACAATGTGGAATAGCGGCGAAACGATGCGTTGACTAAACTATCCACCCCAGGGCTGGTCATGTTATCAACACACTGTGTTGCCTCTATTCCACATTGTCAATGGTGCGGCCTGGTAAATCGGTGCTAACGGTGTCCGTACCGATTCCGGGGCGGTACCAAAGGCGCACCGTGTTATTTTATTTTTATTTTAAAATATGGTATAGTCAGTTATCCGGCAGCACTGTTGACCTATTGGAATAACTGCGCGCGGTGCGTTGATGAAAATAGTAGCTTTGGGACGGATATTTTTTTCAGTGCATGACTTTTCGTATTTCGCCTGGGTCAACGGTGCGGCCTTGTAAAAGACCACACCGTGAACTATGTCACGATGGCAGAAGGTTGGAACTTTGACTTAACTATACGCCCTGGGGCGTAGAATTTCGTCAGCGTACTGCCCTCCTAACATCGTACATAGTCAACGGTGCGCTATAAATTCTTCTGGAGCACCGGCCTCGAGGCGCTTAATCTTATTAGGTGCACCGAGGTTGGTGCGCTCCATAGAAAGACGCACCAGAACTAGTGCGTGACTGTGTTTGTGGCACACCGACTGTTTTTATTTTTTTTTCAAAAAAAATTATATATCTATATTTCTAAATACATGTCTCATTTAATAAAAAAATTGTGTTTAATATGTCAATCATTCAGAGATGTGAAAGGAGAGAAGAGGGGGAACAACAACAACCACAGGCAGAGCAGTATAACATGGTTCACCTGTGGGAGGCACGAGAGAGGGAGAGAGATGCATACCCTCACCCTATTACAGCAGCTACGCAGGGGCTCCTGAGGCAGGTAGGCCTCCTCAAGTTCTATGAGGAGGCTACTTTCCTAAAGGGCCATAGTTTGTTTTTGATGCATCTTATCCGAAGGTGGAATTCCCAACAACATGCTTTCTGGGTTGGTATCAACCAGTGGTACACGCCCATTGAGGAGGATATATACTTCATTACAGGGCTATCGAGGAGAGGGGTGGATTTTCCCTCGTTCCCAGAGGTTCCGTTTGGTTGTATAGCAGGGAGCTAGTTAGTTTCCTCCTAGAGATACATTGGAGAAAATGTACTCTCTCCTGCAGAGTTTCAGGTTGTTGGAGGTCAGTTACGTATTGGTGCATTTGGTAGGGAGGAGGTGTAGTGTCTCTCACTTATCATTTTTACCATTTCACACAACACCAGTGATGGGCAATGCATTAGTTTCCCACTTCTATATTATGTTGATTCTTTAGTACAGGAGCCATGACTTGTCAGATGGTCTGCCATTTTTTTGTGGCAGTTCTGTACAACCTTAGATAGATGTCATGCTCATGCACAAGGGAGGGTGAACTTCCCTTTTGCTTCAGAGCTTTTTTTGTTTATTTTTTGAGAGGTTTCCAGAGACGAGGCCTACTTTTCTTCGGCAGCCTTGTAGGATGACGTTTGAGGCATGTATGCACATGTGGGGGCAGATGATGCCCAAGAGGGGCGACAGTAAGTTTTTCGCGAGGATATCGCATGATGCACTGGAGTTTCTAGCTAGTGTTGATGAGCATCCCTTCGTTATGGTCCCCCATCCTTATGCGGGTTTGGATTGGCGAGGATGTGCCAACATCCTCTTCACAGCTGATGAGCCGCCAGATGATAGAGGTAATATTAATGTTTTATATATTTAAATTTATTCTAGCATGTTCTTTAACTTGTTTTTAATAAATTGTGTAATGAAATTGTCTAATTATTGTTGCGTACTTGTATATATTTTGCATACATTGGCTCTTTTGATGGCCAGGAGATGCCGACACCAAAACCACATGATGTTGGTGTGGATCTTGATGATGATCAGGGCATGCCAGACGCCGAGGATCATCAGGAGGCCAGTGCTAGGCGCGGTCGAGTACTTGATGCTAGATACCGGATGGAGTTGGGTGACCAACTCAGTGCATTGATTGTTGAGGCAGGCATTAGGCCCGCTCATTACAAAAACATAGATGACGATGATAGGCTATTATAGATATGGAGAGGCATGTCACGTGACATGTACAACCTGATGTGGCATGTTGTAGGATTTACGACAACTTTTACGCGACTAACAAGGACTTTTGAACGTTATAGGCATGGTTGAGACGCAGCAGGTGATGGACAGTCCACGAGCAGTGACTCTTCATCTCATGGTCCTTCACCTCGTGCCACATCAGATAAGCCTGAGCCTCCACTACCATCCAATAGCAGTCATCATGGAGATGAGGCTGGACCATTGGCCACGTCTAGTCAGCAGCCTGCAACATCCATCAGTACTCATGATCATGAGCAGGATGGACCATCGACCATCGAGGCAACACCATTGACTGAACAGGCCTCCATAAGTACTGATATTGATGTTGTACTACCACCAGCTGATCCATGAAATTTATATTACAATTGTATATTTTTAACATTATTCAATTATATATATATATGGTCCATGTATTTTATGTTCATGTTGCAGTTGTACTTAATTTACATGTTGGTGATCATGATGATGTGTATATTGTTAGGTCATGTTAGAAATGTTCATTTAATGTGTAACTTGCAGATAGATGTGTATGTGATGATAGCATGAGTTATTTTACATGAGACGTATATTTGATGTTTGTGTTGTGATGATGTTAATATATAATGTTAATTGTGTTTTGTTAGATGATGATGATCACGATGATGTTAGCGATTTTGAATGTGTTTTTTAGTCAAATATGATGTTTGTACGATGGTTATCATGAACATGATGTTTATTAATTAATTTAATACTAAATGATCATGATATTGTAAAATTGTAATATTTGTAATTCTAATATATTGTATGTAAAATTCTAAAATTGTAATTGTAATGATATATATGTAAATTTGTAAAATTATAATTGTAATTGTAATTTTTTAATTTGTAAAATTGTAATTGTATATATGTAAAATTCTAAAATTGTGATTGTAATTGTAATTGTACTGAAATTGTAAAATTGTAATTCTAATTGTAATTGTAATTCTAATTCTAATTTTATGTAAAATATTTGTAAAATTTTAATTGTATTAATGTGAATTGATTGTAATTGTAAAATTGTAATTGTATGTAAAATTCTAAAATATGTGAAATTGTAAAATTGTAATTGTAATTCTAATCCTAATTCTAATTTTAATTGTAATTGTATGTAAAATATTTGTAAAATTTTAATTGTATTAATGTGAAATGAATTTATTGAAATTTTTAAATTTGTAAATTTGTAAATTTTAAATCATTGTAAAATAATAAATCTAGAATAATATGATTTATTGTAACATAATAAAGTTTAGAAAGTAATGCAAATAAATTCATGTACTTTATAATTATTATTATTTTATTATGATCTTAGATACCAAAAAAAAAAACTAATTTATACAGTACGCCATTTTTTTTGAGATCAACATAATTGCAAATTATCAAGGGAATTATTGATTTTAACATTAATACAATGCAAACTACCAATTAATTCAAAATACATATTATAATGTTTCAAAAAACCCATCTTAAAAAGTATAAATATTGATGAAATAACACATGTACCATATCACTCTCGGTTTTCATGATCACCCTCATTATCTTCCAGCTCGCATGGCATGATAACACTATTGTTCTCAAAAATATGTTTTGATCTAGGGTCATGTGTCAATATGAACCACCAATCCCTATCCAACACATCTGGGTAAAAAAACACATGGTTGCAGTGTTTAGGGAAAACATAGGGCTCCTTAGCTTCATCCCACATCTTTCTAGACTTGATACATATCAGCCTACTATCGCGATCTTCATTTACATTATTCCGATCAAAGGTGTCCCACCACTTGCACCTAAAAATAACACATTGGAAAGAAGAGAAATCCACTTCAATGATCTCTTGTATATTTCAAACGTAACCTAATGTCCATCGTACTAGGTTTTGATCATGGTGGCTAGATCGACTAGATTGATCGAACTTGACTTCCACTCCACAGTCTTGTGTGATGCTTCCAGCATCGGCATTTTCTATACGAAAATGGTGTCCATATGCCCACATAGATGGGAACAAATGCACCTATTATAAAAAAGTTAAAAAAATCATATTGTCATGTGTCTAATAATAACCCAACAGTTAAAATATGAAATGTAGATGTCTTAATATAAGTTTCAAATTTACATATAAATTAAAAATATGATTACCGAGTTCCTGTGCCCAACCCCTGCGTTTAGGGCATCCTCTTCAGCACACAGGTAATGACCAGTAGCACCGTATTTCTCTCTGACTTGGTCAGCAGCCTAACTGTAGGGGCATATTTTTGGCATATTTTCTTTTAAATGATCGGGATAAGGCACACTTCTACCATTCAATCATCTAAATTCTTTCCTATCACTATCCCATTTCATCCTCTTTTATTTGTACAATGCGACCCACGGTTGTGTCGCTTCAGAATTGTAAAGAACGAATTTATTGATTGCTTCAATTTTTGCATTCGCTAATGAAATCAAGCCAACATTATATAGTACTTAGAGTTCAAAATATACATTATATCAAAGTTCAACATGAATATTAATTACATTTTGTAAATTTGAAAAATTATAAGTCGCTTACTCTTTATCAAGCGCTTTTTTCCACTCATTTGGAGCAACTCCCCTTCTCTTTTGTCTTCATCCCTTTCATCGTCCCAAATCACCACACCTAGTCTATTGTTGATCTACTTGATGTACTCACTAGCATAATAAAAAGACTCATATGATATGTACCTCTCTGCCATAGACCCCTTGGGTTTTTCTTTTTGTCGAACAAAACCTTTCAATTTCTTCATGTACCTCTCTAAGAAGAATATCCAACGACAAGAAACCACCCCAACTAATTCAACCTCATCTACTAGGTGGATTAGAAGATGAACCTGTAAGTCCATGAAACTCGTCGGCAATTCCTTCTCAAACATACAAACAATCTCAACTATCTCTTGACGCCACCGTGGAATGCTAGCCACATGAATCTCCTTTGACGTGATTCAACGTACAAATGAAGATAATTTACATATGGCACATCCTATGTCTTGAGGGAATTCATGTTTCACACACCCACGCACGAACAAAGGATAGTGACACTGCAAAGTTATAAACACGTGCAATAATATACAAAATTAGTTATGTTTTATGATCCCCGCATGGGATAAAATGTATTAATATAGCAAATAATAAAATCATGCTTTTGACATTATACGTACTCTTAGAAGATTCAAATGGTCATGCGATTTCAACCCCGACAAATGGTCATCCACAGTGAAGCAGCGACGTAGTGAAGACCTGTATGAAGTTGGCACCCTAACACCCATTATAACTTCATTTGCCAAATATATATCATTTTTTTTTTAAATCCATGGGACATTTCCTTCTTTGAAAAACCATGAATTAGAGGGACCAGTGCCTGCCTCTGATCCCATACTTTCTAATCATCTTGGCCAATGCTTCTTTTTAGTATTTGAAGTAATAAGATCTTTCATAACAGCCAATGTGTCACTTTGTTTCGATGATATGTGCCTCCATAAAGAAGATGAAACATTTTTAAATATATGCATGGGATCTAATAAGTGGGTAATCTTAAGATTCTCCCAATATGAGAGGTCATAAAAGATAGATTTCCTTTTCATCCCAATGGGAAATTTCTCAACATAGGTGTTGAATAAATCTGGATCATCAAACATAGGCTCCCCATTTGAATCGAACATTTCTATGAACTCCTTCTCCTTCTCTCTCTCATATTCTCTAAGCCATTCAATTGGTGTCATTATTGGAGGCCTTTGGGTTCTCTCTCATTTACCATTGAAATTGGATGCCACTCTTATGTAAGGGTGTTATTCTAGTAGGAATACCTTGGAGCAATCATACACTGGCTTTCTTCGGTCCTTGGACCATATAGCTTTCAGAGAAGGTCCACAACATTTACATCCAAAATACCCTTTTGTTACAAGACCTGTGAGATTATATTTGTATACATTAATTAATATGCATGGCACGTTAAAGAATATCATGAAGATCAGAAAAAATATTACAACGAATTAAATAATTAATATGTGAAAGAATATAGTTACGTATATAAACAAATCAATAAATTAAACATGTAATTTACCAGAGCAAACTCCTAAGCTTGGATAATCATGTGTCGTGTAAGCACATATGCCATACAACGTAAAACTCCTCTCTGTTGCGATGGGTCTTGATACATCGTATACATTTTTCCCATCCCATAATTCCTTCAATTCATATACCAGTGGTTGTAAGTAGACATCCATATTCTTCACTTGTCTTCTACTAGGGACTATGAGAACCAACATAAGATTTTCATTCTTCATGGACAACCATGGGGGGATATTGTTATTGATCACTACTACAGGCCAAACATAATAGTTGGTGTTCTGGAGGGAATATGGGTTGACGCCATCCATGGCTATGCTAAGTTGTAGACTTCGTACTTCATCCTTGAATTTTTCAGACCATGTAACCTCTATATGCTTCATGGCTATTGAAGCAGTTGGGATTTGCATAACTCCCAACTCACTTCTGTGTGAGGCATATCATCCCTGCAACATAGCTAATTCTTTGCAACGAAAGAGCCTTTGAATCCTTAGGATTATAGGCATGTGCCTCAACATCTTAAAATGAGGACCAGTACGTGATTTACCCTTCTTTGTTGATTTATCATACCTTTCATGCCCACATTTCGGACACATCTCTTTGTTTTCATATTCTCCTATATATAGAATAAAATCATTTGGACATGCATGACATGATATGTACTCAACACCCAACGTTTTCAACAATTTCTTTGCCTCTTTGCAGCTACCGGCCAAGACATTATCACTCGGAAGAACCTTATCTTTGAATAACTTGTAGTTGATGATCATGGAAAAATATATTAATAAATGTACATTAATGTCAATATAATTATTAACGTTCATAAAATTTACTATTTTTAAATTTCATTGCAGTGTACTGATCATATTTCAAATTTATATAAGGGATTACTTTATGGTAACTTACCTCAAAAGTTCTGAGAAACATGCATTCGACAAGCCAAACTTTGCTTTCAAGTTGTACAGTAACATAGTTGTCCCCAACTGGGTAGACTTTGACTAACCACCAGGTCCAAAGTGAGGGGTGGTGGAAGCAAATTTAAGGCTTTCGAAAAAGGTGTCAGTGATATGAGCATCATCCCCTAGCTGATCATCGTTTTGGAATGCATCTAACAACATTGTCTCCATGGCAGTCGTATCCCTTAGGTAATCATCCATGCCAACCTCTATTTGATTTCCTCCATTGCCAACTTGTGAAGAACTACTACTGCTGTAGTCATTCCTAATTGGTGAATCTGGACATAGCAAGAATTGAATCGGTGGTTAATTCAACCATTCTTGGTATCGTTCCTCTCCGATTTTTTTCTCTTAATTCAGTCTTCTCTAGATTTGAAATTGTCGTGGGGTGCAAAGAAATATGGTAGGTAGGTCGTTCATCATCACTAAAATCCTAATAAGTAAAAAATAATATTTGAACATGATTAGTACAAAATATATAATATCAATTAGTAACCATGTTGACAATATTGCATGATTATAAATTGGTTTGACGTTGAAATAATTACATATTAATCAATATATATACCAAACAATTATAATTATAATTACCATCATTTTCCTGGGATTGTGGCTGGAAGATGCAGTATTATTACAATTGGCAGGGTGAAGCGGATGTCCATTTTCATCTACCAAATGCGCCTTGCGGTATGCAGCTCCTGATAAGAACTTCCAACGTTTTGGAGCAGACGATGTTTGAATATTTTGTGCATCTAAACTCAATGTTGAATCTGCATGAAAATGCAAATTTGTATACATTATAAATTTAATTAAACTGTGCATGATTGACTGCATGAATAAAAAACATAAATTCAATTAGATAGTGAAAATATAAATAAAATCTGAAGTAAATATTACGTCTCGAGATGGATAGGGAGAACTCCGAAATGGACTTTGAGAAATATTATGGAATGAGCTGGATTTTGAAGAATTGTCCATTCCATATAATTATGATATTTTCTCCTTGCATTTGAGAAAAACAACAATAAATTTTGGTGCACACACGTGAATGTAATTTCAGTGCATAATGTACAGATCACCGCATTGTTGTGTTTTTTTGTAATGCGCATAGGTGTCATGTTATACACATCCGCACCAGTGCGGTTCGATTAAGGGACGCACTGGTGACGAATAACCGCAAATAAAAAAATGCAACTCTGTTTTCTTTAAGTGAAAAAAAAAACAGTAAATTGAAAAATGGGCGGCAAAATATTTTCGAAAATCTAATTTCATAAAACATTTTTCATTATGTCACTATTTTTGCAAAAAATTTCAGCCAGAGATTTGCAGGATACATACCTGGAGCAAACAGAGCACGAGAGCACTGTGGAGCAGGGAAATACGTTCGAACAGAAGTATTTAGACAATCAAAATTCCAAACCTCTGGTTATTCAAACCATGTACCATAGAATTTTCAAACGATGTGAGTAAATTTTACTGTTTTTTTTTTACTTTTTCTGTAGTTTTTTTATGCAGTAAAAGAAAAAATCAAAGTTTATTGTTTTTTTTACTTTTTTTTGCAGTTTTTTTTATGCAGTAAAAGAACAAAATCAAATTTTATTGGTTTTTTTACTTTTTTTGCAGTTTTTTTACTTTTTTGCAGTTTTTAGAAACAAAATAAAATAAAATAAAATAAAAAATCCATTTTTAGAAACATAATCCCTAGATTCTTTTTGTTTCTGCCCTTTCTTCTCCCTTTTTCTGTAATTTCAGAATTAGGGATTTTCAATTTAGATTTATAGGGTTTGTATAGTCATAAGACATCCAACCCACTGGATGACTTGCATAGTCGAATCCCAGTCCATGTCGGCCCTTGCATGAATTAAAAAAAAAAAAAAAACAGATTTTTTTCCTCGGTGTGCCTTGCGTAACACAGCACACCAGTGCGTTCTATTATAACAGCTCACAGCGAAAGTACAGTGATAAAAACTAAAAATTAAAAAAATATATATGTTTTTATCAGTGCGCCATATGTAACATATGGCACCGATGCACTATTTCATTATGGCACATCGCGAACGTGCTGTTTCGCAAAAAAAAAATCCATTTTAGAAACAAACCCTACATTCTTTTTGTTTCTGCCCTTTCTTCTCCCTCTTTCTCTGATTTCAGAATTAGGGCTTTTCAATTTATATTTATAGGCTTTGTATTGCTAAATATAAGCCTGATACATCCAACCCACGGGACGACTTGCATAGTCGGATCCCAATCCATGTCGGCCCTTGCGCATATATATATATATATATATATATATATATATATATATATATATATATATATATATATATATATATATATATATATATATATATATATATTATCGGTGCGCACTGTGTACCTGAGCGCACCGGTGCGCTCTATTATCCCAACGCACCGCGAAAGTACTGTGATAAAAAAATTTAAAAAAAATATATTTTCTCAGTGTGTCATTTGTAAAATATGCAGCCGGTGCGCTATTTCATTATAGCGCACCGCGAACGTTCTGTTTCAAAAAAAAAAAAATACAAACCCTATATTCTTTTTTGTTTCTACCTTTTCTTCTCCCTCTTCCTGTGATTTCAGAATTAGGGTTTTTAAATTTAGATTTATAAGGGTTGTATTGCTAAATATAGACCTAACACATCCAACCAACAGGACAATTTGCATAGTCGAATCCCAATCCATGTCGGCCCTTGCATGAATTTTAAAAAAAAATAGATTTTTTTTTCATCGGTGTGCCCGCCGTAACCTAGCACACCAGTTCTCTGTATTTTTCAAGTGCACCGTGAAAGTAATGTGATAAAAAAAAATTAAAAAAATATAAAAAAAAATTGTCGGTGCGCCATATGTAAAATATGGCACTGGTTTATGCTACAAAAACTAACATTGGATGATTTTTACTATTTTATCATGGTTAATCGGTGCGATGATTGACATGTAACACACCATAGTGCCTTGTTGACATAAAGCACCATATGGTCTATTATGCTATTTGTGCAGTGCGTTTCTAAGATACCCACGCATTGGCGTCGGTGCTTAAACCATGAATGGCGCACCGGTTTCTTAAGATTTTTTTTTACTTGAAAAGTTGACAATTTATTTATAAATATTTTAATGAATGATATGGTATAGGTTTGAGATTGATAAAGAAATGAATGACAATAAATCAAGTAACAAAAATACTGATAACACATCAAGAAAGGCAAAAAAGACAAGTTCTTTGTAAATTCTTTACAAGAAATATTATTTTTCAACTATATGTAAGTTTAACTAATATGTAGTGTTTACTGTGTATCATGCAGAGCCACAAAATGATGAAGCACGATAAGATTATTTCTGATCTAAGACCAGAAGAGTGTAAAAGATTGATGGAAAAATTGCAAAAGGATGAATAAGGTGAATAAAAAAATACTATTGATCCAATATGAGTTTCTTTTTTTAATTTTCATTAATAATATAATTAACATTATTAGGTAACATGTGTCAAACATTCTATTAATTCACATCTGTTTAATGTTTTACAGGGACCAACAACTCAGAAAAGAATGTTGTTCTAAGAAAAGAAAAAAAATAGAACATGCAAATGAAAATGAATTGCTCCTTAGCTCATCTGGAGTGGTGCTGGAGGTTAACGAAAGGGATAAAATCTTTTACAAAAGTTTGACGGATCTAGTGGAACAAATGTATAGACATTCTTTCCACTTACAATACAAAAAAAAATCCAATGATTGCAAGAACCAAATTTTATCTAAACTGCAGGAAGAGTTTCAAGAGAATTGGTCAATGAGACATGTCAGACTTTTAATAGAAAAAGCATACAACAACAAAAAAAAAGGAATGAAAAAGTAATATTCCTTTAAATGTTTGTCTAGAATTATTTGTAAATATCACTTTTGTTGTATTCACTTTTCATATATCAATATAAAAATTAAATAGCTTATTGTCATGTTACATTTTCAAGAAGATTATGAAAATTTCAAAAGATGAACGAGTTGATATCAGAAATATGTCAGTAGGAATGTCCAAAAAAGTGTACAAGGAGATGGTCAAAGAAATGGACAAAATTGTATCGCGAGAGAAGCCATCTCAACAACAACGTGCTTCAAATGTAATATGTAGTCATTGAATTTTTCAATCATTAGGTACAATAAATAAACAATTTAGCATTAAATATTAATTTTCAGGTATTTTCTTGTAGAAAAGAAAAGAAAATGGAACCCATTCAACACATATAACAGGATGACAAGGAAGAAAAGGGTTGATATATAAGTTTGTGAGTAATTGTTACTTCCTTATAAGAACTTAACTAGATTTCATTTTTGTATTTTTTAAGTTGTTTTACAAAAATCATCATTGAACGTCTTCAAAGAGGTACTAACATACAAAGAAGAACCATGAGAGGAATTGATTGAAATTGGGTTAAATATGGGTTGTGAGTATATGTGGGCACATTAGAACTTAATTGTGGAATTTGTAAGTGTTACACAGCATTTTGTCACTGTCCCTGCAATCTCCAACTCGCACATTGGAGGGTTGTTTCTATGACCAATACGCAATGTCATGCTTTGCAAATACCATCCTTGCATCCATTTTGATGAAAGCAACATTCTTCTTGTTGACATTTCCCTAAGCAGAGCTGTGAAAATCCCTATTTTTGCCTTGGCGCGAGTAACTCGTTACATCCTCGCGCCGACCTGGAAATTTAACATTGAGCCCACACCACTTGGTGCTCTGTGCTAGTTAGACACCCCCGCCAAGCTGTTTATGGAATGTTTTTTAAAAATAGAGGCGGAGGTTCCATTCCAACCACCTTGGGGATGATTCATTGGGAGTGGTTGAACTGAAACAACCACGGACTCCTTCCTTTAGTTAGTAGTTTCCACCTCCCCTGGAACTCTCCTAAAGGATAAGACTCCCTCCCACCTTTGTAGGGATCCCAACCTCCTCTTTTCCCTCTATATAAGAAACTATATCCTTTGGTAGAAGCTAGCTGAACACATTATAGAAAAATGGTTGAATAACTGAACTAGAGAATTATACTATAGCTAAGCTGCTAGAGGAGATAGAGTAAGAAAGATTGTGTTAAGAGAGCTCGAGTCGACGACTTCTAAGAGAGCTTGAGTTCGAATCCCCTGACCGACAGTTGAGATGCGTTTCGTCTGAACCCCGCTGGAGGAGATCACGACGTCAAAGCATTGGTTGTACTTTTCCTTCTACTCATTAATATACATGACTACTGTTTGGTTTCACTATTGTGTTATGGTGTTTATTTGATACGATATGTTTAGCCCTCTTTGACTGGCTAATAGTTGTGAATGAAACTACACTGTTATATTTGTTATTGTTCTTTGTCTTATGTACAGGTATCTGGGCATGACAGCGAATGGATCGTGACTTGTCAAGGCAGGAGCGAGAGACCACTACTCTTTCTGCAACATCGACAACGTTGGATTCAAGGTAGGTCAATCTACCATGTCTTTTGTTCATTCATTAACTAAGAAGCAACACTTTAGCGTGTCTTTTTGTTACTAGACCCACCCTAGGGCTAGAGGTATCATCTTTGTCCACAAAGAGGATTTACCTTTATAACAAACTGGCGACTCTGCTTGGGATCAGTGCGAGTTTGTCGTGTCATCCTGTTGGGTCGGTTTCCATTCTAGGTTTAGTTATCTATCTTTTTTCTGGTTTGTTTGTTGAGTTTCCATTCTCTGTTCAACTCTAGAGAGTCAAGGTTGACTTCTTTTCATTAGGTTAGGGTTTTTCCTCTTTTTCCCATAGGTTTCTAGCTTGGCGCGCTTTTTGTCTGGACAGTCACGCCGATTGGCGCATGTTGCTCTTTTAGCACTTGCACCAACCTCTATATGGCGCGGATTATAGCATTATAGTCGCGCCCATCCCTGTAGGTTTTGGATTTACCCCCCTTAATGCGTTTCTTGATCATTTGTTCTTGCCTTTGGGTTATTTTTTAGTGTGTTTAAGACTTTGGAGACTGTGTAGACTACTGTAGACTTGTTTCCCTCAGTCGTTTTTCCGTCGATTTATCAGTGTCATTTAAGACCTTAGGGTTTCTAGGTGTTCTTGCATGTCAAGCCTTCTGTTCAAGAACGAGTCTCTTTGATTGTTGTCAATCTCGTTTTGGGTTTTTAGACTGAGTTTTCTTGATCCTTTTGTTTTGTTGATTGAATGGTCTTTTCGTTTTTTCGATTAGTCCTTCTTCTTCAACACTTTGAGCATCGATTGCTTTGCTTGTTTGGATCATTTTGAGAACTCTCTTTCTCATTTGAAAGCTTGCTCCATTAGCTTGCATGTTTTGTGTCTGTTTCGCTTTGGTTGAGTCATTAAATTTCAAAACTTTACATTTGCAAAACTCAAACTAGTGTTTATTTTGTTTTCCATTGAATTAGTACAATGTGCTTCATTTCATTGAAAAATTAAATAAAAAAATCTTGCATTATTTTGTTGCATTGAAAATGAAACGTTCCTTTGGTAAACTAGAATTTCTCAATCTAGGAAGGAATTTTGTTTTCGCTTGATTTCATTAAGAGCATTAGAATTTTCTTCACATATCTTTCTTGCTTGCTTGCTTAAAAGATTTATGTCCTTCTTCTAGCTAGCATTCATCGAATTGAAATGATATTCATTTTCATATAGCTCGCATTTAGAAATTTGAGCTCCACATTCGATAGGGCCAGAAATTGAAACATAATTCAAGATTAACTTTAAAATTCACTCAATGAACCTAAGGCAACATTGGAACCTAACAAAACCTAGTAGCTGTCACTCACCTTTCGGCTTCAGACAACACTAGTACATACTTGTGCTCCCCGTACCGTCACGTATATAAAGGGAGACCCCTCCAGTTTGCAATCGTTTATCCATAGGAAGCCGAGTCTGCCTCTTGGTAACTGTGACACACCGAACACAGCATTTGCGGATACTACCTGCACGTACGTCAAGTCCTTGGTCATTTTTATTTCATTTGATCACCAAGGTGTATATGGAAGTTCACGGAAACCTGGTACACCCTCTTGCTTAGAATTCCTGAGAAGTCATTTCGATCTTTTCGTGACTCTTTAAATAAGAGAATGTTGAGATTGCAACAAGATAATGAGCTTAGTGGAAAGAAGTCACCTTCACTGAGTGGGCCCATAGGCTATTTTTGGGGCAAAGTCTATTTTTAGACATATGGATCATGTTTTATGAGTTGCAGGATGCTATTTGTGGATGGTTGGTCAAGTCGAAAAAAATAGATAGACTTCTATTTTTAGACATATTGGGCGAAATCTATTTTTAGATTGCCAGTATAAAAATAGATATGTCAAATATTATTAGCTCTTAATAATATTTAGACTCTAAACATTATCTTATTTTCTTGGAGCACTTCAGTTAAGTGCACAGATGTGGCACAGGAGCTGACAAAAGGAATTACGCTATTCCTAAGGGTTATGTGGAGCTATTTCATGGATACTTCAGTTAGAACTCATGTGACAGAGTTTGGTGGAGTTGATTGAGGAAGTTAGTGGAGTTGTATTCAGTTTAACTAATCTAAACATAATTGAGTTATTTGTATTCAATTTAAATAATTGATACAATTAGTGAGAGTGGTGTGAATTAATTATTAATTAATTCACTAATTATAAACTCATTAATCAACTAAAGAATACATCAGTTAACTTTAGTGCATGGATAGTTTCAGTGGAGACCAGTGCAGAAATAGGTGAAAGAGCAGGTTAACTATCAATTGTGACTATACTGTTGCTATTTGCAACACAAAGTGATTGGAGAAGCCCATGAGGATTGCATAGTACAAGCCAGGTGGTTTATGTTATTTAATTAGCCATCCCATAGCATTGATTACGCAATAGAGGCTGGCTATCAAGTGGCAAAAGATTGGAGCATGTGTTTTGCTAGATCTAGCTTGATAGTGTGTAGCAATTCAAGGTTGTGCTGAGAGCTTGTGAGGAGATTTGTACTATGATTGTTACATGATCTCCATGAAATATAATATACAGATAGTTGGGGTTTTCAGCTTTAAGCTTTCCCATTAAATACCGTGTTCATATGTGTGATTGTTTATGGTTTTAATGTGTGATTGCAATTGATTTTATTTCCGCAATTAATGATCAATGGTAGAAGAGATTATGTATTATGCATGAAGCTATAATAGTGTGTGATCAGGAGAATATCGGTGAATAATATATCATTTATTCAAATTTCTACATGCTATCAAAGCTATATTGATTATTGGAGCAATTGCAAAACATTGAAGCGGTTGAGTTTTGTGCTGGTGGAATTCGAATTTGCAGCAGTGTTTTCTTGGTATCGAAGTTGAGATGTCTTTCAACGGATTGCGATTGGAGTATGCCCTTGAGGGCAGCTCGAATTATATTGCATTGAAGGATAGGATGGAGGCGGTGCTGGATGACATTGGGTTGAAGGAGTTCATAGATGCAGAAATTCCAAAACCTGCTTCTAGCGATGCTGCCGCACTTGACGCATGGCAAAAGAAGACAACAAAGTGTCGAAGGATTCTGTTGGAAGGTGTGAAGGATCACATAGTATCCAGCCTTCGTGGTAAGGCTTCTCCATTCTTGATGTGGAAAGCTTTGACGGATTTATTTCAAAGCAAGAGCGACCAGAGGAAGTTGGCGCTCAAGGACAAACTCAGGAACATAAAAATGGAGAAAGGTGACAGTATGCCCAAGTACCTCACGAAGTTCGTCCAATGCAGGGATGAGTTGGGAAGTGTGGGGGTGACTGTTGATGATGAGGACTTGGTGAGCTTGGCTCTCCTAGGGCTTCTGAAGAGTTGGCACTCCTATCAAGAATCTGTCAATGGTCGGGAGAAATTGCCAGGATGGGAGCGACTTTGGTCGAATCTTGTGCAAGAGGAGATAAGGCGAAGTACCAGGGACGGATCTTCATCAAGGAACTCTAATGAAGAGAATTGCGCTTTGGATGCCAAAGCAAAGAAGGGGAAGAGCAAGAAAGCTTCTCAATCCGGTGCAAAAGGCAAGAAGCAGGACATGTCCAAGGTGAAGTGCTTTCACTGTCACCAACACGAACATTATGCCACAAATTGTCCACAGAAGAAGAAAAATACGCAGGTTGCTGGAACTGCAGCTGGAGAGGCCTTAGCCTCACAGTTTGAGCTGGATTTTTCGCTGATCGCATGCTTGGTCTCAAGTATGACGGGATAAATGTGGTTTCTGGACAGTGGTGCGTCTTTTCACATGACAGGAGATCAAGATTTGTTTACTGATCTGGATGAGAAAGATCTTGGAGTGCACATCGAGATGGGCGATGATGGTAGATACAGTGCGACCGGTATCGATACCATTTCCTTTGAGAGGGAGTCTGGTAAACCCTTCGTATTGAGGGAAGTGATGCATGTTCCAGGATTGAAGAAGAATCTTATCTCTGTGGCGATGTTAGAAGACAAGGGATATGATGTTCTCTTCAACGAGGGAAAGGCTTTCCTGCGCAATAAGACAACTGGAGAAACTCGGAATATAGGGGTTCGAGTCAAGAACCTTTATCAATTGCAGGTAGATGGCTGCACAACAATGGCATGCAAGGTAGAAGGAGTGGTGAGCCGGGATGATGGCGAGCTGTGGCACCGGAGATTGGGCCACCTTCACCATGGAGCTTTGAAGATACTGCAGCAGATTTCTACTGGGCTTCCTAAGGGCACTCTTGCGCAGTCAGATCAGTGCAAGGGGTGTACCTTGGGAAAATTTGTGAAAGCCACCTTTCACAAGAAGGATAGTTGCGCCACGACGATCCTTGAGAGAATTCACACAGACGTGTGTGGACCTTTCTCAGTAGCTTCGACAGCAAAGCACAGGTATTATGTGATATTTGTTGATGATTTTTCTCGGAAGTGCTGGATCTTATTCATGCAGAAGAAGAGTGAGACATAATCAAAGTTTTGTGAGTTCAAGGCACTGGTTGATAAAGAATCGGGGAAGCAGGTGAAGGCTCTTAGGAGCAACAATGGTGGTGAATTCATCTATGGCGAATTCAAGGACTTTTGCAGCGTAGAAGGAATTCGAAGAGAGCTCATAGCGCCTCATAACCCACAACAGAATGGGGTTGCTGAGCGAAAGAACAGAATGATCGTGGGTGCTGCACGGGCGATGCTGCATGATCAGGGCCTTCCCATACACTTGTGGGCTAAGGCATGCAATACTGCGGTTTATGTGCAAAACCATTGTCCTCACAGGATACTTGGCATGAGTACACCTGAGGAGGCGTTTTCTGGTAAGAAGCCTGATATTTCCCATTTGAGGATTTTTGGTTCACCTGTTTACATTCATGTGACTAAGGATGCCAGGAAGAAGCTGGAGCCGACTGCAGAGGTTGGGATATTTGTGGGGTACACTAATATGCCCCACAACTATCGTGTGTATTTTCCATACAGTCGCAAGACTGTTGTGCGACGGGATATCAAATTTCATGAGGAGAAAGCCATGAAGTGTTCGCTTGAGAGGGAGCCACACTTGCATGCAGATGAGGAGCTATTAGTTCCTAAGGATGAGTCTCTGGATGTGGATCAGCCACAAGAGGAGGTTCATGGAGTGGAAGAGACCACTCATGCAGCACCAACCATCAGAGGGCGGAAGCGCACTACAGAAGCTGAGCGACTGGCTCAAGATGCAGAGAAGGTTGTAGGAGCACCTACATCACAGCGCAGATAGAGACAGTCACCTGACTGGTATACTGGATACATGGCTCTTATGAGCAATTGTATCGTGACAGAGCCATCCTCTTTCGAGGAAGCTGTGGAGGACCCCGCATGGGTAGATGCCATGGTGGAAGAGTATGATTCGATTGTCAGAAACAGTGCATGGGAGATTTTCCTAAGGCCGGAGGGGAAATTAGTGGTGGGTTAAAGATGGATCTACAAAGTGAAGCAGGTAGCTGACGGGAGTGTGGAGAAGTATAAGGCAAGATTTGTTGCCCGAGGCTTTTCACAGATTGAGGGGATCGATTATGAGGAGACCTTTGCACCTGTCGCAAGGTATTCTTCCATACAGACGATTCTTGCTCTCTCAGCGCAGATGGGGTGGCACATTCATCAGATGGATGTGAAGACTGCGTTCCTCAATGAAGTCATTGAGGAGGTGTACATAAAGCAGCCCGAAGGTTTTGATATCTTCAGCAGCGAGTTGCATGTGTGCAGGCTCAAGAGAGCACTGTATGGGTTGAAACAAGCACCTCGTGCTTGGTACACATGGATAGACAATTATTTCACCGGACTTGGATTCTCCAAGAGTGAGGTGGATCCAATCCTATACCAGATTGTGGTGGAGGGTAAGTTGTTGATCATTGTACTTTATGTAGATTATTTGATTTTGACAGGTGATGAACTATTGATACACTCATGCAAGGCTGATCTTGCAAAGGAGTTTGAGATGAAGGACTTGGGCCTCCTTCATTATTTCCTGGGATTGGAAATTTGGCAGCGCAGTGGTGGACTGTTTGTTTCTCAGAGTAAGTATGCCCGGGAGATACTGGAGAAGTTCAACATGTATGGCTGCAAGCCTGTTGATACTCCTCTTCCTGGTGGATGGAGGAAGGAGGATGCTACTTCGGCAGAGGTAGTGGATGCCACTGTTTATCGACAGTTGGTGGGGTCGCTTATGTATCTGGTCAATACACGACCCGACATATGCTATGTTGTTAACCAGCTTTCACAAGCTATGGTTAAGCCTACCAAGCTCTACTGGAAGGCAGACAAGCATGTATTGAGATATCTCAGAGGCACATCGGGATATGGATTATGGTACAGACAGTCGGATGAGGTGAGGCTATGTAGCTTCACGGATGCAGATTGGGAAGGGAGCCCAATTGACAGAAAGAGCACATCTGGAGGGATTTTCAGTATCGGATCGACAACAATTTCTTGGTACAGCAGGAAGCAGAGATCCGTGGCACTTAGTTCAGCAAAGGCTGAGTATATGGCAGCAAGTTTGGCTGCATGTGAGGCTATATGGATGAGGAAGATCCTGGTCGGGTTGTTCGGTTCACACTTGGATCCTACTGTGATTTATTGTGATAATCAAAGTTGCATCAAACTCTCGGTTAATCCATTATTTCATGATAGATTTAAACACATTGACATCCGGTATCATCATATCAGAGATTGTGTGTAGCGGAAGATCATGTTACTTTCATACATTCCTATGGAGGATCGAGATGCTGATATCTTAACGAAGGCGCTCACCAAGAGAAAATTCGAATACCACAGGGGTAGGATAAGGGTTGCAGATAATCCTTATCTTGTTGAGAGGAAGTGTTGAGATTGCAACAAGATGATGAGCTTAGTGGAAAGAAGTCGCCTTCACTAAGTGGGCCCACAGGATATTTTTGGTGCAAAGTCTATTTTTAGACATATGGATCATGTTCTATGAGTTGCAGGATGCTATTTGTGGATGATTGGTCAAGTCGGAAAAAATAGATGGACTTCTATTTTTAGACATATTGGGCGAAATCTATTTTTAGATTTCCAGTCTAAAAATAGATATGTCAAATATTATTAGCTCTTAATAATATTTAGACTCTAAACATTATCTTATTCTCTTGGAGCACTTCAGTTAAGTGCACAGATGTGGCACAGGAGCTGACAGAAGGAATTACGCTATTCCTTAGGGTTATGTGGAGCTATTGCATGGATACTTCAGTTAGAACTCATGTGACAAAGTTTGGTGGAGTTGATTGAGGAAGTTAATGGAGTTGTGTTCAGTTTAACTAATCTAAACATAGTTGAGCTATTTGTATCCAGTTTAAATAATTTATACAATTAGTGAGAGTGGTGTGAATTAATTATTAATTAATTCATTAATTATAAACTCATTAATCAACTAAAGAATGCATCAGTTAACTTCAGTGCATGGACAGTTTCAGTGGATACCAGTGCAGAAATAGGTGAAAGAGCAGGTTAACTATCAGTTATGACTATACAGTTGCTATTTGCAACACACAGATAATTGGAGAAGCCCATGAGAATTGTGCAGTACAAGCCAGGTGGTTTATGTTATTTAATGAGCCATCCCATAGCATTGATTACGCAATAGAGGCTAGCTATCAAGTGGCAAAGATTGGAGCATGTGTTTTGCTAGATCTAGCTTGATAATGTGTAGCAATTTGAGGTTGTGCTAAGAGCTTGTGAGGAGATTTGTGCTATGATTGTTACATGATCTCCATGACATATAATATACAGATAGTTGGGGTTTTCAGCTTTAAGCTTTCCCATTAAATATTGTGTTCATATGTGTGATTGTTTATGGTTTTAATGTGTGCATGCAATTGATTTTATTTCCGCAATTAATGATCAATGGTAGAAGAGATTTTGTATTATGCATGAAGCTATAATAGTGTGTGATCAGGAGAATCTCGGTGAATAATATATCAGTTATTCAAATTTCTACAGAGAAGAGATCATCGAGCCCTTGTCCTTTCACGCTCGTTTCAAATTGAAAGTGACTAGAGTCATATTTTGTCTGTTTCTTGATTCTTAAAACATGAAACAACAGATTTTGGTTTCAGTGTTATAAAATTAATCACCTATGATTTACACACCCTTTAAATTTTGTTACTTGGTCCGATTGATTTCCTTGGTTCTTGATTTTGGAACTTTCGATTGGTTATCTCTTTTCCTTCCTGTTCTAATCTACAGTCAAAGTGGCAAAACATCCAGTTTCGTCGTCCTCACTACCTCCTAGTGGTGATTCCTTTCCAGACGTTTCTTTCGAAGCCCCTCAATCCACTAGGTTTTCCGAGTTTTCGCAGCCTATTCTACCATCTATCTAGCCCCTTGCTACTCAATCTCCACTTGACGAGCCAATTGAGTTCAATTGGCCTCCTTCAAGTGCTTGGTCTGGTTTTGGGGAAGAAGTGGAATTTCCTCCTCTCACATCAGGATCGCCTTTTGTTGCTGCTGCGGTTCCTCCTAGTCCCCATAGTCTTTTTGAAGATCTTACGGAAGAATCAGTTATGGATTCTTCCAGTCCTGTTGGCAGTGACGGAATCCCTATATCCACAGGAGAATATCAACTCTTTCCTGAAGATCTTTCTCATGCCTCTGTCCAATCTTCTTCACCTTCAGTATCACTTCCAGCTGGTTATAGGTCTCTGAGTCAGATTATGTCTGGTGTTGCGTCCATTGCACAATCCAGCATAGTAACTCCTCCTCGGAGTTCGGTCCAATATTCGTCAATATCATTACCCTCGGCATCAGATCCGTCGGTTGCAGTTACGTCTGTTCCAGTCCAACCTATAGTCTATGTGGCTTCTAGTTCAGTTTCCACTACCCCTGTGATTCCTGGCGGTTTCACTTTTGAAGAATACATGTTAGTTGTTCAGCAGCAGAATTCTCAGGGTTCTCAACAACCCCCTCCTCCTAGACATCCTCGTTTTCATCACTATGATGCTATTGGTACTCCCATATATGAATATCTGCATCATTATGATGAATATGGGAATCAAGTTTATATGCCTCCATTATATCCTTATCAGGCCGTTTATGATTCTTATCAGGCCGGTTATGATCCTTATCAGTATGTTACTCATTTAGGACCTACTTTTCCTATTCATCCCTCTGCCTTACAAGGACAACCCTCTCAGGGACAACCTTCAGCTCAATAGGGCCCTGCTTTTGGTCCACAGGGACAACCATATGGTCCACAAGGCCAACCTTTACAAGGACAACCTTTGGTCCAACATGGACAACCCTCTGCTCTCTCGGGTCAACCTCTGGTTCAACCCGGATCATCTTTTGGTTCTGGGGGGAAAGTTTATCCATCACAAGGACAACCTGTTGCACCTCAATCACAGCCACACGTGCAATATGGCCCAAATGTTGTGCAATCAGGACAATCCTATGGTCCTTCTCTGGGTCAACCTTGTCATCAGGGACACCCTGGACTGTCTCAACCATCAGGCCAAACTTTGCCACAAGGCCAACCTAGTGGCCCTCAACAACCATTTCAATAACCGGTTCAACCAGCTCAGCAGCCATTGCAACTTGCCCACCAGCAGATTCCTTTGTTTCTGCAGCCATTTTTACCTGTTTACCCTACCAAGCAGCCTGCTCAACCTGCTCCGCAAGGTCAACCTATGCAACTGCAGGGCACTTATTGCCTTAAAGATTCACATCAACCGGTATACGGCGCACCCCAGATTCCGTACCCTCAAAATCAACCAGTATATAGTGCACCTCAGATTCCTTACCCTCAAAATCAACTAGTGTACCAACAACCTCAATATCAACCTCTGTATCAGCAACCTCAAAGTCATGCTTACATTCTACATCAAAATCCTTATACTACTCAGCAATGACCTCAGTGGTTTCCTTCGACTCAATATCTTGGTCCTCAACCCCCATATCAACCGAATTATCATGTTTTTAATCCCTATGATCCAAATTCTTCAGGACATAATATATGGGGACAGAATCTCGTTCGGACTGGGTGGAATGTACATACAGATCCTTATCAAAGACCTCCAATGACTTTTAACACTCAATTACCATTTCTTGCTACGTTGGAATTACCCGATGTGTCGAAGTTGACGAATGATCCTATTCTTCATAATCCATATTGGCCTCCGGTTCCGACCAAGATTCCTGGTGATTGTCCTAAATTTGAGGGTAAACTTGGTGAAGACCCCCAAACGCATGTATTTACTTACCACTTATGGTGTTCTTCTAATTCTTGGGTTGACGATTTTATTCATCTTCATCTTTTCCAACGAACTCTTACTGGTGTTGCTGCCAAGTGGCACATTGAGCTGTCTCGTGGAGTTTTCCAAGATTTCAATTCTTTGGCCATGGCGTTCCTTACACATTTTCAGTTACCGATCTGCTATGAGACCGGGACGCATCTCCTCACTTCATTGAAACAGGACCGAGCTACTCATATCTCGGATCACATTCATGAATGGCGGCGTCGTCGTCGCATGATCAAATTTGAGATACCTGATCAGCTTCTAACTCATTGGTTCACTACCTCCTTTGTCAATCAGATTTCCAAAGACATAGCTATGGGGGCATGTGTAACCGAGGAACAAGCCATTTCTTATGCCTAGTACCTTGATATCATCTATTCTTAGTCTGGCGCATTGTACGATATCTTGCCTAATGCTCCTCGACCTGGAACTTCTAAACTATCAACGACTCCATCTATTGATGGTATTATTGGTTCCGTATCACATACTTCTCAGAAGTCTCTTTCATCTAACTCTGGGAAGCAGAAGTCTACTTCTTCTAATAATGTAGCTTCTCAGTCAAATTTGAATTCTGGCACACCCGCAGAAGTGAATGTTGTTCAGGCCAATCCTATAGATGACACTTCCAAAGGTAAGAAGAAGGGTAAAGTTAAGGCCAAAGCCGATACCCAGAAACAAGATTCTCCAAAACCTCGTTCTGCTTATATTTCTCAACGCAAACCATAGTATCCTTGTTTGATTTGTGATGATGAGCACTTCACCAAGGACTGTCCTCGACGGTCTGAAGTGAGTCGATTGCTCAAAGGAACCCAAGGAGCTCCAGTCATTCTTAAGGAAACCTTCCCCCAGCAGACTCAGATGGTAGAGCATCCTCAGTCCTCTGCTCCATCTAGTTCACAAGTGTTCATGATGAACGGTTTTGTACCCATTTCTATTGCTACTCGATCGAAAGATTATTCTAGTTCACGTCAGGCAGCGGGGAAAGAGATCGCTGATGGTCCTCCTCCCCCTCCTATTTCTAGTTCTCTTTAGATTGAACGACCTAACAATGAATCCGTTGTGCAACCACCTTCCAAAGGTGTCCTCTGTAATTCTTCGTATAATTCCAATGCCCGTGCCGCTCAGCATTACAATATTGTTGAAGATTTGGCTCAGGCACCATCCACAATGTCTATGTTAGAGGTACTTCAGATTTTTCCTTCAAAACGGAAAGCTTTGCTATCCACAATACGTGGAATTGATCCTGCCGATACTAATTTTCTTGCTTTCAATTTAGAGAATTTCGTCCTGCGACTCCCACACCAAATTGCGCTTATCATTCAAGTTGGTATTAATGGTTTGAATATTCACTGGGCTGTCGTGGATGAGGGTGCATCTACTTGTGTTATGTCATCTACTTGTTGGAAAGCCATTGGTTCTCCAGCTCTTACTTCATCACCCAATGCCCTTGAAGCATTTGATGGAAGAGAATCTAAACTTCTTGGTGTTCTTGCTAGTTTACCAATCACATTAGAAGGGAAGACGCTCAATGTCAAGGTCGAAGTCGTTGATGCAAAACTCAATTATAATATTCTCCTATGTCACAGTTGGACTCACGCCATGTTGTGCATTCCGTCCACTCTCTTTTGTGTTTTGAAGTTTCCACACAAAGGAAAGATTATCACTGTTGATCAATTGTATTTTTTCACTTCTTCTTCTGAGAACAATGTTCTGTACGTGGACAAGATTCCTACTCCTTACGAGAGTGTCGGGCCAGGCCTTTTCAAGGATCTTGCCCTCATGGGTGTTTTTCCTCTTCCACCACCAAATATTGTTCAGGTCAATATTATTTCTCGCACCAATGACCCCTGGGTTATCCCTCCTCCTGAAAAGATCGATTTGTTCGGCAATTCGATGCCTTTGAGTCCAATTGAAATTGATTATTGTGAACTCATTACTACATTGGATTCTGATTCTTCTCGTTCGAGCGTAACTCTCAACATCTATTCTCAATCCCCTTAGCTTGGTAATTTTGATTCACCGGATCCTTTGAAAGAAGTGTTTCCTTCTGATGAGGCTATCGTGGAAACCCTGTCTCTTGATGATCTGCCGTGGAATAATGGTCATCATCGTTCCTTGTTTTTACCAAGCCTCAGGGCCATGTTTACCTGTCTTGAGTGTTTTTCCTCTTGGGTTTCCTTCTCTTCCGCTTCAAACACCTATTCAGGTCCATGAGGTTTTTTCGAAAGGTAACTTGAGTAACATTACTCAGACAATGCCTATTGGCATTTCCATTAAACAAGGAATCATCAAGAACATCCATATTGGGGTTACTTGTTCTTCTAATGAAGTGCAAGTTTATACTAGCATTTTTTGTGAATTCTGTGATGTCTTTGCATGGTCCTATGAAGAAATGCCCGATATTGATCCTAGCATCGTGGTACATGAAATTCCTACTTAACCTGGTTCGAAACCTGTTCGTCAACGTCTTCGTCCAGTGCATACTAGGAAAGCCACTGCAATTAAGGCCAAAGTGGAAAAAATTCTTAAAGTTGGTTTCATTTATCCGATTCCATTGAAAAAATGGGTCTCTAATATTGTTCCTATAGATAAGAAACAGGGTACTATTCGTGTTTGTGTTGACTATCGTGATATCAATCGAGCTTGTCCTAAGGATAATTATCCTACTCCTTTCATCGATCAAATCATTGACGACTGTGACAGGAGCGAGATTTTTTACCTTATGGACAGTTTTTCAGGTTATAATCATATCAATATTCTCTCGACTGATCAACACAATACTGCCTTTATCTGTCCTTAGGGTACCTTTGCATATAAGAAGCTTCCTTTTGGTTTGAAGAATGCCGGTGCCACCTTTCAGCGCACGATGTCTTATGCCTTTCATGATATTCACCACATCGTTCAACCTTATCTGGATGACCTTCTGGCTCATTTAGCTAAGCATAGAGATCATCCTGACCATCTTCGTCAGATTTTTCTTCATTGTAGACACTATAACATTCGGCTTAATCCGCACAAGTGTGTCTTCTGCGTCGATTCTGGTAGACTATTAGGGTTTATCATTTCCAAAGATGGAATTCGCCTAGATCCTCTCAAGGTTGCAGCTACTATTAATCTCCCCTCTCCTTCCTCATTGCATCAGTTGCAGATTTTACAAGGGAAAGCTAATTTTCTACGCCGTTTTATACCTAACTATGCCACAGTAGCTAAAGGATTCACACGATTGTTAAAGCAGGGTGTTCCTTTTTACTAGGATGAGATTGCTTAGAACTCTTTTGATGCGTTGAAAACATTGTTGGTAAATGCTCCTCTCCTTCACCCTCCAGATTATTATTATGATTTTTCCCTCTATTTAGTTGTCGCTTTCAGCACGATTGCCATGGTGTTGGTACAAGACGATGATGATGGTCATGAGCATGTTATTTATTACTTGTCTCGTAACCTTCTCGACACTGAAACATGTTATGATCATTTCAAGAAGTTAGCGTTGGCTGTTGTTCAAGCCGTTCAACGTTTTCATCATTATATTCTTTTGCGTATAGTGACGGTGATTTCTGAATGCAACCCCATGACCTACATATTGTCTCGAAAATTGCTCAGGGGAAAATACTCAAAGTGGATTGTTATCCTTCAAGAATTTGATTTGGAATTTACTGCTGCCAAGTCTAAGAAGTCATTGGTATTTGCTGATTTACTTTTTTCTCTCCCTTCTGACTCTACTCCTTCTCGTTCTGAGAATTTCATTCCAAACGATTCACTTTTCTTGATTATCACCCTCGATCCTTGGTACGATGATATCATCGTCTATCTCCAAACTTCATCTTTTAGATTTGAGTTGACGAAGGATGCCCGCCGATGCATCCACCAGCAGTCGCAACCTTATCATATAGTTGGAGATACTCTCTATCATATTGGAGTCGATTCCATACTCCGACGATGTTTGACTCTCGAGGAAGCCGAGAAAGATCTAAATGATTTTCACAGTGGCGCCTATGGCAGTCACATTTCTGGTTATACTACTACACAGAAAATTCTTCGTGCTGGTTATTTTTGGCCTTCCATTTTCAAAGACTGTATTGTCACAGTTCGTAAATGCCATGATTGCCAAATTTATCAATGCAAGTTGCGTGCGCCACCTATTCCTCTTCATCCTGTCATTACCGTTGGTCCCTTTGCGAAATGGGGCATCGATTTTATGACGTGTAACCCTTACTCGACTGAGGGGCATGCTTATATTATCGTAGCCGTGGACTACTTCACCAAATGGGCCGAAGCAATGTCTACACTTGCCGCTAACGATAAGACAGCTACTCAGTTCATATTCAATCATATTATTGCTAGGTTTGGTGTCCCTCAAGCCATCATTACCGATCATGGTTCCCATTTTCGGCATTATATGGTGCTGGAGTTGACTTATAAGTTGGGTCTGCGTCACAACAGCCCAACCCCGTACTACCCTCAAGCCAATGGTCAGGTTGAAGCTGTGAACAAAGTTCTTGTCACAATGCTTCAACGTACGATTGGGATCCACAAATCAAATTTGCATCTCATGTTATTTTCGTCTCTTTGGGCATACCCAACCTCAGTGAAGAACGCAACCAATTTTACTCCTTTTCAGTTGGTTTATGGCCTGGAAGCTACTCTTTCGATTGAATGTGAAATACCTTCGCTCAAGTTGGTTGTTGAATTACTGCCGAATACTTTGCTAGAAGAAGGTTGTCTCCTTTATTTAGAAAGACTGGATGAAACCCACCACTTTGCTGCTCTTGTTATTGAAGCACAGAAAAAGCGGGTCAAAGTTCAGTTTGATTAGTCAGTTTCCCCTCGTTCTTTCATTGAAGGAGATCTTGTCCTCCTGTATGACCAAGCTCGTGATAAGTTGGGGGCAGACAAATTTCAACCTATGTGGCATGGACCCTACATCATCAAACGTGTGTTGCAGAATGGGGCCTATGAGCTAATTGACTACGAAGGTCATCCTCTCAAACAGCCCAGAAATGGGTTGTATCTCAAAAAATATTATGTGTGACTCATTCATACGTAAGAGGTGTACATAGGTGTTGTTTTCATTTTTGTACATGTTTTTGGGTTTGGTGTGATTTGTGAGCGTTTTACTGCTTATTGGGTCTTGCTTATTGTGTAGATGTCTATTACCCCTTATGTCAGTTTCACGGATGGTGCTTCTCGCATTACCAGGAATTTGTCTTCGACAACCTGGGTAATCTATGATCCTGCTGGTGAGTTGATAGATCTGAAAGGTATTTGTCTAGGGCGAACTAGAAACAATGTCACTGAATATAGCGCTATCATTGAGCTATTAACTGAGGCAATCAACCTCGACATATGCGCATTCACAGCTTATTGTTCTGCAACTCAATAATCATTATTCAGTTAGAAATCCGCACATTCTGAGATTGTATTTACGTATTCATTTGTTGGAAAGACATTTTGATTTTATTACCTATCAGCATATTCCTAGATGAATGAACACATTAACTGATACAGTGGCTAACATTGTATTGATAGACATTTGCATCATTTGTAAAAGCATCATCATATGTAAGAGATCCATGTAGGGAAACAGATGTATATATATACATCGCATGTTTGCAATTATGTGAGTCATAAAATCAAAAAATATATGTATGTTTCTGTTACATCCTAAGACATCATGTCTCGCAAAATATGTATATAAAATAAACCTAGGTGTCTAATCAGCATGATGCTCGTGATAACATGTCACGGCCCGTACTAGCCACCTCAGCAAGCAGTGAATTCGGCTGGGCACCCCTACGGTACGTCTCTGGTAGGCGCAAGGAACATCATCAAAATATGCATAATCCAGAACTCCTCGGGTGATCCCCTCCAGGTTGCGCACTATCTCATCTTCCTCGCCGCCCTCGACTTGAGGGTCTAAATTGCGAGGGATTCGCCTCGCAGATCTCTCTGGGCCAACATCTACATCACATGGATTTAATGTCAAAATATGCATAAATAAACAAAAAAAATCATAATACTCATAAAACTTAAAAAATGAGTCTCACCTAAATCCTCATCCCAATCTTCTCCCTCTGGGAGTGGGAGGTTTGGATCATCAGTGAAATCTGTGCCAGAGTAGGGCTAGTCCTCCACGAAAATCAGTTGTCGATGGAGCCAATCAAAAAATTCCAGCCTCCAGGACATCTATTGGCTACCCCCTCCCCTTGGCATTAGAGGTTCCCATCGAGCCATCCGTGGTTCTCTCACTGGTGGTGTTGGAAATATGACCTCCTGTTGCTGAAAAATTGGTAATCGTTCCAAGAAGAACGATACCAGGATAGATCCATAACCAAATTGTTTCAGTTTGGTCTTCTTGCATTTGGTTAGTTGGCGCTTCATGTTTATGGTCATGGCCTCTGCCTAGTTGTAGATGGTCGGAGCCATGCAGTCCACAGCAAGAAGCAACTGTGTCTTTATTGCTTCTTGCAGTGCTTATGATCCCGCAACCCATATGATGGTATGCAATACCACATGTAGTGTCAAATCTAGGATAGTTTGTATATCAACTTTCCCACTATATGAACCCTTCTATGCTCCTCGACATACCCTGACTATTACCATGGTCATGTTTTCCATGCAGGATCATGTGCCAGTTAGGAGTGGTGCTGCACCTCTTCATGATAATCCTGTGATGAAGTACACGTCCGAGACATCAATCTCAAGTTCCTGATCCCGAAGGATGAACTTCTCTTGATTTTCGTCCCATATACTAATCAGATACTACAGTAATTCTAGTTGGGCTCGGAGACATGATGTTAGGAAGAATTTTTTCAAACCACAGTTTCTGAGGGCTTCCATAACTCCCTCATTTTCCATGGCTAGCTCATATTCTTCACTATGTTCCCGTTCTTTCCATGCAATGACCATTTTGCCTCTTTCAACCTGCAAACACACACATATGAGTGGTATTAGTCAATTTCAACCCTTAAATTTGTAAACAATTGGAGTATTTGATGCATATTTTTTGCTAGAAATGGTTTGTGTCGTTGGTGCGCCCTAGTGTTAAAAATCAGGCGGTTGGTGTGACTCCGTGCCCGAAACCCGCACCAACCGTGCAGCCCTAATTTTTACATTTCCTCCCCCAAAATTTGAAATTGACAATTGTAGGAATCAAGAAATAGCTTAAAATGACAAGAGGGATCTCAGCTCTTACCTAGAGTTGACGGATTTGCGATTGATCTACTAGATTGACAGCTATTGTCGCTGCAAGATTGCACAGTAAAATGGCTAACTATTGCTCCACAAGAGGTAAAAAGTGAAAATTAATTATTTTTACCATTTTTGGCATTTTATAACTTTTTCACAACCCTAATTAGGTTTTAAGGCATGTTTTTCGTTTATTTTATTATATTATTTCTGAAAAATAGGTTTTACACATGTCTCTTGTGCAGCAATAGGTTTTCATGCGACAATGATGAAGTAACGAGTTATATTTTATATTTTTTTGGACTCGGTAGAAACATGAAAAAGTCACTACTGGAGTCACCTTTCAGCTCTTTTCTGATTCTCTAAAATTGAAAAGATTGTCGAGATTCTTGTCGTTTTGAACTCGTTAAAATGGCTGCAAAACGATATCTACCCACTATACGTTTAACCCTTTTTTCGGGTTGGGATAGATCATTTACGAAAAAGGAATACCTTAGCCTATCACGACTAAGAGGTTCTCTCAGACACAGTTTTCTACCTTTTTGGATCTGTGAGACTACTTACGAAAAGGGACTGCTAAAGTTTTCTTTTCTTCCTTCTTTTCAAACTCTCTAAACATGAAAATATGTCGAGGTCTCCCTTTCTCAGACTCGTTAAACCCTAATGACATCGGACTTCGTCACCATGACGTTATTTCAAGTTCCTCCTTCCTAGGGCTTGTAAAATGTACTAGGTTGGATTTGTTCGAAGGACAAACTTACAGTACAAGCATATGTTATCCCCTTCAAGCTTGTTTTAAAAAATAATTGGGGTACTCGCTAGAAATGGTGGGGGAAAATGGAACCAAGTTCTAATTATGCTGGCAGTATGTCACTCTTGAACATGGCACTTGTCTGCATTCGTGTTGGGTTGGGGACATCTCATTTCGTCATTTTTTCCTCCATGGGTTTGGGTAATCTCTTTTGACCTCTCATCTGCTCTTTGCCACATCATCATGACCTCAGATCCTTTGATGTCAAATACTGCCGAATCCAGTGTCGTGCTGTTGATATGTTCAAGAGAAGTTTGCCTCTGCAATTGTCAACCTTCCTCTGATCTCTTATTGGTCCTGATCCACTTTCATCATGTTCCTCTGTCTCGTGTCGATGATGTGGGAAACATTATGGCCCTCCTTCGACTAGGTCACTTGTTGTCGACTTCAGTTCATTATCCAGGAATTTGATCTAGAGACTCCCTTTTGGTACCTTGGAGCCTGCATGCGTCAATGGCAGGTTTTTCGCATTCGACGCAAGGTTCACATCATTGTCCTTCGATCGAGTGATTCTGCGGATGTTCGACGTCAGATCACTTTGCACATTCTGTAGATTGTGCCTTTTTTACCTTAAGGGCCATCGTCATCATTGATGGTTTCTCTTGCATCCGTTAACAAATTTCATCATTGGCTAGTAATCAAACAATTTTCCTGCATGTTCGACTTCAACTCATACATTCGCATGCTTGAAATTGTACCTGTTCGGGTTGAGATGGAGCGCAAGACCCTGGATTTTGTTTGATAAACTCCAGGCTGCAGATTTTTGTGAATTATTATGACTTATTGCATGACTCTTTTGATTGGATGGTTGCAACCATACCTAAGTCTATTTATTGATCCTTCCTATTGGATGGATGTGTCTATACGTTGGATCTCAGTTTTTATATACTCTATTATGGATAGTTGTGCCCATGCCACATGATTCATGTATCACATATATCAGTTGTATTTGTAATCGCAGGTCTTCTAACAGAGGTGTTTGGTTCGAACATGTTCTCCTAAAGCATTTCACCCCTCCCTCTCTCTCGGACTTCATACTTTAGGGGGCATCTCTTACACAACATTTTGTCACTGTCCCTGCAATCTCCAACTCGCACATTGGAGGGCCGTTTCTGTGACCAATACGCAGTGTCATTCTTTTCAAATACCATCCTTGCATCCCTTTTGATGAAAGAAACATTCTTCTTGTTGACATTTCCCTAAGCAGAGCTGTGAAAATCCCTATTTTTGCCTTAGCGCGAGTAGCCCGTTACATCCTCGCACCGACCTAGAAATTTAACATTGCACCCGCGCCACTTGGCACTCTGTGCCAGTTAGACACCTACACCAAGCTGTTTATGGATTGTTTTTTAAAAATAGGGGCGAAGGTTCCATTCCAACCACCTCAGAGTAGGGAAAATTTTATGGGCTAATTTTCCATGCTTTTTAAAAAAAAAAGATTTTCCAATTCCCATTTTTCCTAAAAATAATTCGCCTAAATTTTGTAAAAAAAAATTATTTTACCTTAAAAATCACCAAAAATTTATATACACTATATAAAATCATTAGAAGTTGGAATATTTTTACTAAAATATCACCAAGCATTTTATAGTTTGCATATTATGGATTAGTAAGATTAACAAAGGTTTCTAATCTTTAAGATAAATTTCCATCCTTAAAATTTTCCCTACCTCGGGGATGAGTCATTGGGAGTGGTTGAACTGAAACAACCACAGACTCCTTCCTTCAGTTAGTAGTTTCCACCTCCCTTGGAACTCTCCTAAAGGATAGGACTCCCTCCCACCTTTGTAGGGATCCCAACCTCCTCTTTTCCCTCTATATAAGAAACTATCTCTTTTGGTAGAAGCTAGCTAAACACATTATAGAAAAATGACTGAATAGCTGAACTAGAGAATTGTACTATAGCTAAGCTGCTAGAGGAGATAGAGTAAGAAATATTGTGTTGAGAGAGCTCGAGTCGATGACTTCTAAGAGAGCTTGAGTTTGAATCCCCTGACTGACAGTTGAGACAAGTTTCGTCTGAAAGGAGATCACGACGTCAAAGCATCGGTTGTACTCTTCCTTCTACTCATTAATATACATGACTACTGTTTGGTTCCACTATTGTGTTATGATGTTTATTTGATACGATATGTTTAGCCCTCTTTGACTGGCTAATAGTTGTGATTGAAACTATGCTGCTATATGTTGTTCTTGTTCTTTGTCTTATGTACAGGTATCTAGGCGTGACAGCAAATGGATTGTGACTTGTCAAGGCAAGAGCGAGAGACCACTAATATTTCTGCAACATCGACAACGTTGGATTCAAGTTAGGTCAATCTACCATGTCTTTTGTTCATTCATTAACTAGGAAGCAACACTTTAGCGTGTCCTTTTGTTACTAGACCCACCCTAGGGCTAGAGGGATCGTCTATGTCTCCAAAGAGGATTTACCTTCATAACAGTAGGCATCTATCGATCTTGTTTTACTTAGCTCCATCTATAATTAATAGAAAAAAAAAACTTTTATATTAAATATATGATTTGTTATGGGGTATAAAACTTGCAGGAAACAAAGTATGGAACTGTGCCAACAGATGAAATCTTGAAAGATGGCATGTTACATAGTTTTGAAAGAATGTGTATAGTTTATGAGTCAATTGTTGCAATGGTACGTCATTTATTTTCGATTTACATTGATGTATATTATTTAATATTTTAATTTTCATTATTCTCACCAATGTATATACACTCATTACAATTTATTTTTATGTTTGTAGATGGAAGGTGAAGAAGAAGAAAACAATCAACACTATTAACAAAACATTCCTGAAAATAACCCCAAGTCACGGAAGTAGCTCTAGCAGTGACATCAGTTCAAGCGAAGAATGATGATCACTATGTTTGGATATCAAAGCAAGGCATTGTATTTTTTGAAACAGCATGTGAAATCAAACATTTTCTTTAATGTAATGGACACAGCGTCCCAATTGAAAAACAAAGGGATACCAATAACTGTCCCATTTTGTATGACAAAGAATGTCTTATATATATATATATATATATATATATATATATATATATATATATATATATATATATATATATATATATATATATGTTTTAATTTATTATATTGCATTCTCCATTTTCGCTATTGCGTTCACCATTGTCGTTCTCAAATGCATTAATAAAAATTTAATTCATATGTATTGTTATAAGATATATATGTGTCGACTTTTGATGAATAATGAATTTCAAAAAACCACAATAATTATGATATGATATAACAAATTAATCCAAACATTTCATTCAAATGCATTAAGAAAAATTTAATTAATATGAATATTGTTATAAGATGTGTCAACTTTTGATGAATAATAAATTTAAAACAATCATAATAATTGCATTGTCATAGGTCGATGTTTCTAAAAAATACAAAATGAAAACCGGTGCGTGTCAGTTACTGTACACCGGTGCGTTTGTATTCTTAAGTGCACCGATGTATTTTTATGGCCTATGGGCACCACACAAATACCAAAACCAATTAAAAATATCGAGGTGTTTGTGTGGTACAGCGCACCAGTGCGTTTATGTGTCTATACGTGCCGGTGCCATTGTACGACCTATGGGCACCACACAAATACCGATACCAATTATAAATCTCGGTGTGTTTGTGTGATACTACACACCAGGGATTTTATGTGTCTATATGCCCAGTGCATTTGTAAGGCCTATGGGCACTGCACGAATATCGATACCAATTATAAATCTCAGTGCATTTGTAGGATACTACACACTGGGGCGTTTATGTGTCTATACACACCGGTGCATTTGTACAACCTATGGGCACCGCACGAATACTGATACCAATTATAAATCTCGGTGCATTTATGTGATACTGCGCACAGGTGTGTTTCTATAAGTCTACGCATTGGTGTGTTGATACGACCTATGGGCACCGCACAAATCCCAAGACCAATTAGAATGGCCCAGTGCGTTGTATCACCAACAATATGCTCAGTGTGGTTTTATACCTTAACGGCCTAATGCATTTTCCTTCGACCGCCCCAGGGCGCCTACTACATGTACGCATCGGTGTGCTAAATCCTGAGTAGCGCACCGATGAAAAAAACATCTGTAATAACCTCCGGTCACCCATTTTTTTAATTTGTGATGAATTTCTGTTAAAAGCTCTGCCAAAACCTCCATAACCATAAACGGATGTTGTAGCAAATGTTTTTTTGAGAATTTTGGCCAATTTTATAACACTAAAAACCTCCTTTATAACCTCTGCTAGAGGGTCTTTTCCTTGTAGTGGTGCCAGCAAGAGAATGAGGCCTATCTAGAGCAGCTAGTATCCATTCTCAGAAGTTTTCATTGATGGAGTTTTCAGAAGTTTTTGAAGACTTTTGAAGGCCGAGATGCTTCAAAGAAGTTTTCAGTGACCCTAGAGCCAGGGGGTGCCACCAAGTGTTGGAGGCTAAACTGGAGGCCAATTTATGCAAATGAATAGTATATTCTGATTATATTTGACATTATGAATCCATTGAAGGGATTTGCAGAGCCATTTGAAGACTTTTGAAGGTCAAAGATCCACAGGGAAGTTTTGGGCATCCTAGGGCCAATAGTGGATGGAGGCCTAGATTAGGGAGCCAGTTCTCGTTTTGAGCAAATAATCAGTCTATTTTGGAGGTCTGATATGTGCTGGAGACATTAGGTAAGGTTTCAGGGATAGAAAATGATTTCTTAAAGGGTTAGTGCCACACAGAAATTAGGTCTAAGGGGACCTAGATATTTCTTCAGAGTGATGACAGCCATGATCAAGGGTATGATGATGTTCTAATCCCAATGGTTCAGTTCAAATAGCAATTGGATTTGAGTTATTTACTTGTAAAATAAATTTCACATCATAATCCCAAAGAGCCAATTCAGTTGACAAAGGCTCAAGGAGACGTAGCCCACAATATTCGGGTGAAATCCTATATTAAATTTTTTGTTATGTGTTGATGCTTATTTGATGCATTATCTTGTTGTTACACATGTTTAATCTCAGCAAAAGAAAATGGTCTTAAAGCAATTAAATAGTTAAAAAAACATACACCTGTTTCAAGTAAAAATTTCAACACAATCATGTATAAGCTAGATCATTTATTTGTTTAACTGAGTGGGACGTGCTTGCGCATAAGAATTTAAAGTTATCCACCCATTTTCAGATTAGTTTGGTATCAGAGCATAGTTGCTTGCTTGACAGAGCACTAGGTTGCTTGTTTGACTTGAAATGTGTTTAAACAGTGCAAAGAATTTTACTGTTTGAAAATTGATTGTTGCTTGAGTTTGCTAGAGGTGAAGGGAAAGCTATTGTTAGCTAAGTCTAGAAGAGGAAAAGAAGGAATAAGGTTTGAAGGCATCTTCCTCACCCAAAGGACCTCAAGGAAACCCTTAAAGCATAAGAGGGTTTGTTTGCAAAAGGATACTTGAAAAAGATCTTGACTCTACAACCATTTTGTTCAGAAGCTTTGTCAATTGTTTTTGAAAGCTTTGTGAATTTTATTGAAGTTCTTTAATTAATTTTCATAATATGACAACTTCTTCAAGTGAGGTTTCAAAATCATCCTCCTTCACAAGATTCTTCGATGAAGACATGAAGCGGGACTTCTACATCTTGAAGGATAGAGTGCAAATTGTGTTTGAAGATAGAAAGGAAAGCACTAGACATCATGAGAAATTGGTTGCTATGAAGCAAGACAAAGAAGAAATTCTTCAAAGATTGCATGAGATGGAGATGCAGCTCCATCAAGCCCAAAATGCATTAACCAAGAACATGTGTGAAGCAGAGGTAATTCACTCTAATTTGTCTTGAGTTTCCTCTTCAGAAAGATGTGTAGGTTCATTTGAAAAACACACTAGAGATATAGGGCCCAAGTTGATGTTTAAAATGGGTTATGAAGGCAAAGGTTTAGGGAAACATGCACAAGGCATGATTGATCCTATGTTTAAAGCCTATGTTGCAGCAAGATGTGTGTAGACATGTAGCTTATGGCGAGCATGAGAGTTCAGACAACTATCAAGACAAGAACCCTGATGTTAGTCTTCAAAAGAAAGATGGAACCTCTACTAGTTCATATCCTCGAGAAGGTAAAAAGGATGGACATGCAAAGTAGCATCTGCAGTATCATTCTTCCCATAGTCAAGTTGATTATGTTTCTGATAAGAATGACAAACCTGCATTATTGAATGGAAGAAAGAGATGTTGTGCATATTGTGGTCTATTTAACCATGAAGTTTCGTGATGCTGGAAGAGATTGAAGGCATACATGAAATAGTTGAGGCAAAGGAAACTTGCAAAGAAGGTGCAAAAGACTTGCACACATTGCTAGAAAAAGGGACATGTTGTTTCCCAATGTTGGACATTGCATCCAATTAATCATCCCAAGCATTTGAAGGAAGAGGATAGAAATACTGGTGAAAATGGAACCAATGATTCCATCATTGATGTGAGAACAAATGTTTCACATGAAGAACATTTGTAGCAGCAAAAGTCGTCGTGGAAGTGGTTTGGTAAGAAGTGGTTTTACTTCTTGACACAGTAAGACATACATTCATTTGTACATATGAAAATTTCAGTTATGTATGCATTCATGTTGGAAAATTACGTTTGTTTGAGCCACCCTGGATCGATGATCAAGGACATGATATTCAACTATCTTCTACTAAAGATTTCTCACCAGAAATTTATGAGTGAGCTCAATGAAGCTACAATTCTTGATAGGAGGACAAGCACATCCAAGAAGGAAAGTGTTGACTACCATTGAGTTGGGTTCAAAGGCACTAAGACATGCAAGGAAAAGTGTATGGAGGCTAAAAAAGTGAGGGTGTTGTGCTCTCATTTACTAAAAAAATAAAGTAATCAAAATTTTGGGGTCCAAAAGTTTCCCAATGGGGAAGTGTGATCAGATTTGGATCATGGACCTATGTGATAGCTCAAATTTCAAAGTGTTCGAAAGTGTGTTGAACCTGAGCAACCTGATAGATCTCGTCTTCCTGATTCCTGGGCTGTGAACAGTTCAAAAAACTGACACCGTATTAAGAATTTATCGCGATTTGAAAATTCCAGTAAACTGCAATTTTTGGCCTTTGACCAGGTTTCACTAGGTTTTGGAAAATTCAAAAAAAAAGAATATTCCAGGGAATATTCCAAGAATATTCTAGGGAATATTCCAAGAATATTCTAGGGAATATTCCAAGAATATTCCCCGAAATATTCCCTTCCAAACCAGTAGCAGGCTAACAAGTGTCAGATTATGGTTGGACAGTTGGACTGTACGAAGAGTTTTGTGGGATAATGAGATTTGGCCATGTGGCAAGCCTAGAGGCTGCCACGTGGCCTAGGAATTGTTATGTAAAATTTTGTGGAGCGACTAGAGTCAAATGCGCAACCTCTTGCCCGCAAAGCCCACGCCTTACTACTCAGGCTACGTTTGGATCTTAATCGTATAGTGTTTGAGGTTTAATTTAACGTTGAATGGTTTAATGTTTGGGGGAATGAAGGGGCCATCCCCTCCCCATAGGACCTTAGCACCAGGACCGATGCTACATTAACCATCACATAACCGCCAACTGTTTTAAAACGAGTCACATGGTAATGGGCAGAGCCAACTTCTCTGTGTGGTTTCGACACGACTATGGTAACTCCAACAGTTAACTACATGCCTTGTCACATGTCGCAGTTTACGACTACTCTACCGACAGTTTCGTAGCACAATTATTGTTAACTGTGGAATCGAGGTCAAGTGCCCAACCCAATCGCAGTATTTAATGTTAAGGTTATACCTGGAGGTATTTATGGCAGGTGTGCCATTTTTGGCATGATGCTATTTTAACTATAAATAAGTCAGTTCTCCACATTTAGTGGAGGATTTTTAGGTGAAACTGGGAAAAATTAGTTTAGGCTCTATCTTGAGCTATATTCGACCATTTTGAGAGTGTGAATAGTCAATTTTGACTATCTTAGACATTAGAGACTCAATAGTGAGGGTTGCAGAGCCATTAGAGGACTTTAAAGCAGGTTTTTATTTCATTGAAGTTCTAGGGGCCACCAGGGCCACCAGGGGCCAACAACAAAAAGAGGCTTAACCAGGGCAGCTAGAGGCCTTTCTCAATAATACAATAGTCAATTTTGAATGTTTCAGACATTCTGGAACTAATGGTGTGGTTTCTAGAGCCTGTAGAGGAATTTTTAAGACCGAGTTACTTCCTATAAGTTCCAGGGACCATCAGGGCCATCCAGTGCCAATAGGAGAATGAGGCCTATCCAGAGCAACCAGTATCCATTGTAAGCAAAAAAATAGTCATTTCTAACTGTTTTGATACTTTTGAATCCATTGATGGATTTTTCAAAATATTTTGAAGACTTTTTAAGGCCGACCTACTTCAAAGAATTTTTCAGTGGCCCTGGAGCCAGGGGGTGCCACCAGCTGTTGGAGGCGAAAACAGAGCAGCCAAAGGCCAATTTATGCAAATAAATAGTCTATTCTAACTATATTTGACATTATGAATCCATTTAAGGGATTTTTAGAGCCATTTGAAGACTTTTGAAGGTAGAAGAGCCACATGGAAGTTTCGAGCAACCTAGGGCCAACAGTGGATGGAGGCCTAGATTGGGGAGCCAAAGCTCATTTTGAGCAAATGAATAGTCTATTTTGGAGGTATAATATGTGTTGGAGATAGCAGGTGAGTTTTTAGGGATAGAAAATTATTTCTTAAAGGGTTAGTTCCACAGAGAAGCTCACAAAAGCTTAAGGCACCGACAACAGAAATCAGGTCTAAGGGGACCTAGATCTTTCTTCAGAGTGATGATAGCCATGATCAGGGGTATGATGATATTATAATCCCAATGGTTCAGTTCATATAGCCATTGGAGTTGAGTTATTTACTTGTAAAATAAATTTCACATCATAATCCCAAAGAGCCAAGTCAGTTGACAAAAGCTCAAGGAGACGTAGCCCACGATATTCGGGTGAACTCAGATATTAAATTTGTTGTTATGTGTTGATGCTTATTTGCTTCAATATATGGTTATTACACATGTTTAATCTCAGCAAAAACAAATGATCTTAAAGCACTTAAATAGCTAAAAAAACATACACATGTTTCAAGTAAAAAATTTTGCACAATCATGTATAAGCTATATCATTTATTTGTTTAACTGAGTGGGAGGTGCTTGTGCATAAGCATTTAAATTTACCCACCCATTTTCATATCACTAAAGGGACAAATAGAATAGACATTCAACTTTATTTCTCATCCTCTGCCACCACTACCTTTGCTAATCCCACTTCCTCCCATCCCAGTCGTCAACCTACTTTGGATGAAAATTGGAAAAAATAATGCAAAGAAAATTATTATCAATACATTTCTAGATGGTGGTATGATGCAGATATCCCATTTAATGTTGCTCTCTCACCTTATTACTAAACTATGTGATACTATGTTATAGTTGCATGAAAGGGCTTCAAAGGCCCTAGTATGCATGACTTGAGGGGAGATATTTTGCAAAAAGAGATTTCTTCCATTGATGAGTATTTGGCTAAGTATAGAGAGTCATGGCTCAAAACACGTTGTTCCGTCATGTCAGATGGATGGACCGATGGAAAGAACCGCACTATCATTAATTTCCTTGTTTCCTTCCCTCAATGAATGTTATTTAGATTTAGTTTCTTTGTAACCAATGATCTTGTTTAGATTTATTTACTTTGTTCATTTGTTTTTATGTTTTTCTTGCTAATCATTTTCTTCTTGGCTTTATGTAAGGAACAACATCTTTATAATAGATTAGATTTTGGTACAACATTGCTCCAAAAGAGAAACAACACGCACTCTAGGTTCAATGGTTGAACCACAACTTTGATACCATTTGCCACATACCAACCCTCTAAACTCTATTAGGAAGGTAGGGAAATAATTTTTTCCATCATTCCAAAATTTCTTCTAAGCACTCCCTCCTACATGTCACAATATCCATTAGCTGATGTGGCATCACATCCTTAAAAACTTCCCTTAATGGGTAACATCGCTTGGTTTTATTTTGATGTATGATGGCCATTATCACACTTGCAAAAAAAATCCCTTTGGAAATGTATCATACCAAATTTTATTGTGGCATAGTATATCACACCTTCTTAAATGTTCCCTATCTGTGACAAAGGAAGTTTCTCTCCCTTGTAGTGTATTGCACCAACTTTATTTTGTTGTTATAAGTGCCTTTCTTTTAATTTTCTATAGTGATTTCTTGCTCATCATTTTATTTCTCTTTCCTTCATTTTTCTTCCTTCTCCATATTTCTCTCTCTTCTCCTTATTTCTCTCTCTTTCCTATTTATCATACCATTTAAATTTTCTATTATACAATGTACTGCACAATAAAAAATTATAGTATTTGATATCGTGAAAAAATAAATTTCTCATAACATCATAGTGTCCCTTCAAAACCCATAAGTCCTAAGTCTCTTCCCTGTCCCAGTGTTAACCAATTCTTTAATAGGATTCATTATGATTTTCTTTCCAAGGCTATTTCCTCCATTGTGATTATTAAGAACCCCTAAGTCTTAAGTCTCCCCTTTTCCAATGTTAGACAATTCTTTTGTCAACTTCATTAATATTTTATTTCCATGGCTATTTCCTCCATTGTGATTATTAACAAGGGATCAACCTTTGTAATCTTGATGACTTGGTTGACCTCTAGAACATTGCACAAAATTAAAGGTTTAAAATCGTGGGAGAATTGTTTGAAATCAACTATGAAATTCAATAAAACATGCATGTAATTTTAGGTTTAAGGTCATTCAACATTTATTTTACATAAAGAATAGATTTCTTAATTAACAAAACTTTATTAGTTTTCATGGAATTATTGTATATAAATTAAATAATATTTTATGATGTGTAAGTAAATGTTATTGGAGTATTTATTATCCCTGTGGCCAGGCAATGGATACATTGAGTTTGTGGTCAAACTTATATTAATTTAGGGTTGACTGAAATTTTTTGTAAATTTTCTACAGTTTTACTTTTACATATTAAAATTTAATATTTTTTACAATATTTTAAATTAATTTTCTGCAATCCAATTGGTTATTAGATTTAACATGTTATTTCTCAGTGCATATATTAATGAGCCATAAATACAAAAAAGTACAAAGTACCAAGGTTACAGGGGTATGGGTGTCATTATGAGGCCTTGTGTTTGGTCTTTTCTCGGACATCCGGACGTCACTCTGACATACATCAATTTTCAAACCATTAATTTCTCTTATTTTGACTTCAATAAAGTAATCTAGAGAGTGTTGTTTGTGAGAGAAATTTTTTCATCTATGCAAAGGAGGTTTACCATTATTGACAGTATATTTTCATGTTTTTACTGCAACACACTTTCTTTTATTTGCGGTACTCTACAATGAGGACTCACAACACATATCCTCCAAAATCAAATTCTCACACGACAAAGAAGCTTTCTAAAAAAAAAAAAAGTATAAAACCTCTTACAAAACCCATTTCTATGTGACAGAATTTGTGGTAGCCTCCAATGAGGAAAAGACTAATACAATTTCCACAATTAAAGTGCCCATAATCGATGAGAAAACTAAGCAAAAACTGAAACACAGTGCTTTTATATCAGAATCAGATAAAAACATAGGTTGAAGAAGTTCAGTGATGCTCTCTTAGATGCTCAGCTCCAATAATGGACAATTCAATATTTACCCATTTATAATCCGATAATAATCCCAATTGGTCCTCCTTTGTGATAGAAATAACTAAAAAACACTAATATATTAAACACACTCACACATTATACACAAATGGTGTATGTGTAAACACACTCAGACATAGATTACATTCATATTACTCTATTAAATAGAGTTTCTAAGATCCAACTTATTCCTAATTTAGAGAGAGAGGTTGAGAGAATTTCTCAACCATCACAAACCAACTTCTCAAATATGGAATGTAAGCATTAACTCCAACATCCCCCCTTAATGATTACATTACATGAATTTATTAAAATCACTCATAAATAACAAAATAATCAATCATTCTTTAGCTTATCAGTAGATGCTCCATCAAGTTGCCTCATAACCCTCGTAAAGGTGTAGTTGGCAAGTTGGATTCCCGAGTTCGCTTCCTCAACTCCCGAAGTCAATTACTGGACAACATCCCAATCTATCACATAACCTCATTTGAAGACCACTCTACTTCTTCAACGAATGAGGGATCATTCCCTAGATCTGCAACTGCCATACTATCTCGACAACCATCCATATTGAGCCTTACTGCCACTTGATCTCTTCAAACACAATTGATTGCATGTTTGCAATAGCTGAACTCCTAGTCATTCTATGAACGAGCTCCCATCCACCGAAATACATGGGTGCTAACCGTTGTACTAACATGTTATCTAGAAGAGTCGTCTAAATACGAAATGTATCTAGATTCAACTATTACATCATGACCCTTTTATCTATTTTGAAAAATTCATCCTCACTTAATTTACAAACAATTTATAATACTACTAAACCACAAAAAAAAATTCAACAACGAGAATTTACAATTGCACCGAGTGATTAGACACTGCCGAGAATAAGAACCGCTGTCGTCACCCTTCTGACATAGAGAAACATCGAATATACCACAGAGAATTGGTACTGACAGTCGCTCTTACAGTCCCATTCTTTCCAATGCAAGTACAGAGGTTCTTGCATAAACCAGGCACCTTCAGTTTACAGGAACTTTGCAATACTTGAAACAAGTTTTTTTTTTTTTTTTTTTTTATTTCGACACAGCCAGTTTTTTCACAGATCTCTACACATGACCTGTAAACAGGATCAGCATCGCCAGTGCTTGCGTCATCGACTGGTGTGCTCATGCAATTCAGATTGGTTTTGCAAACATGATGGGCGGTGATTTAACTGGGATATTCGACCCCTTTTCCTTCGATAATTTTGATCTCGTGACATTAATAAATATCAGTCTTCGATTTGATTTCTACCTCTGCGTTAATAAGATTCAACCCGGAATGAATATATCGCATCAATAACTTACCCCTTCAAACAATGTCTTGACCTACACAAATGCATAATGGTATAAAAAAACTTTTCTACTTGGCTGTCGACTCACGGCTCAAGAACTTCTTCTGAGCAATCACACAACTCGTCGGCTTCCCTCTTGCTTTGAAACCCTAGCCCAAATGCGTCCTGTAAATCGTCCCTCAAATGTGATAAAAAATAACTAAAAAATTTGTGACAACACACAGGCCTCTGATCCTGTGCTCCGATACCATGATAGAAATAACTAAAAAACACTCATATATTATACACAAATGGTGTATGTGTAAACACACTCACACACAGATTACATTCAAATTACTCTATTAAACAGAGTTTCTAAGATCCAACTTATTCCTAATTTAGAGAGAGAGGTTGAGAGAATTTCTTAACCATCACAAACCAACTTCTCAAATATGGAATGTAAGCATTAACTCCAACACTTTCCAAGTAGAATTTAGAAAAAAAGGGATTGAGACAAATTCATAATTCAAAATTGTCTATCATTTCATAATTCAATAATGTATAATGTTCTGCTAAGAATATATAGAAAAATGACACAGAAGTTCACAAATTCATAGATGACATGTTCTTCCTTGACCAGAATCAAGACGATACATGGAAATTCAATAATTCTTTCTCCACGCTTAACTTCAAGAATGGACACTTGTCTTTTATAATGTAATAATAATATATTTTTGATTAAAAATAAATTAAAATTTTTAAATTTAATATTTATAATGTTATTTTTACCGAATTTTGAATAAATAATTCGGGATGAGGTGAATTGTTAAGAAGCTTCTTAATTTTAGATTAAAATCAATTTAAAACATGTGAATAATATCTCATTTAACTAAACAAAATATTATAAAATTGATGGATTCAAAACATATAATTAATCCCTCCTCTTAACCAAACCAGAAAATTCAAAAACAAATAAATAAAAAGTTAATAATAGTTTCTCTTCTCTCATCAAAATTTAAAAAATGAATAAACTATTTTTTCTATGTACTTTTTCATGCCTACTTTCAAGAATGGACAATTCAATTTGGTCATTTATAATTCAGCCACCTTGATTCATCTTAACTCTGATTTACAAAGCTTCGAGAGAGAAATATCGTTTAGAGTAGAAATAGATTTAATCCCTGTTGAAGCTTGGTAGATCAGAAATTAAGATAAATCTAAACCATTATTATATAAATTTCACATCTCTATATATAAAATTATTCTTATTTTTAATTTTATTAAAACTTTAATTTAATCTCTATAGAATATTTACATAATATTTTTAGAAGTATTCACTGTAAAGAGTTTAGATATATCTCAAAAATATAACTTTTTTTCTTTCAAATTTAGTTAATTTTTTTTTATAAAATAAAATTAAAATATAATATTTATACAATATTTTGATTATAAAATAAATTATAATATATAAATTAGTTTATAATTTATTTTCATATTTATAGTGTTTGTTATTTTCTCAACAAAAATAAATATGACAGATGCTTGAGTTGAAATTAACTCTTCATTTTCATTTTTAAGTGGCGTCTCTTTAATGAGGATTTCTTTCCACTTTAATAACTAGTTGTCGTGCTTTAATGGATTGGTTTAATCCATTATATTTGTATAAACAAGTGAGCAACTTTGTTATATTTAAAGTCTCTAAAAATGGAAAATTGACCTTAGAACTTTTTTATATGAGCAATGACAAATCTTTGATATGCATTGTTCAATGTTAGCATAAGAAATAATTTGGGACTTAGGTTGGTTTTTATAAATATAGACAAACCAACGACGAATGCATATGGTATATATTCCTTTATATGTTCTTAAGATGAGCATACTTCAAACCCTACTTAGATTAAACCCTGCTTTATTTTACTACATTCTTTGATATACTTAAATGATTGACACAACTCAAATCTCACAAATTTCAATGTGATGGTTCCATTCGTATAAACATCGGCATGTGTGTTGTTGCAGCCCTCGTACATAACCCATATTTTACACGACTGTAAAAAAAAGCATACTTTATTGTGATGGTGACACTTTATGCCACATATTGGCTCAATGTGTTCAGTCTACTCCCGGTGTAATGTGTTTATACAATTATTTAAAGCGTTAAAATTTTTAACATGGGCTTATACTTTTAAAATTTCTCGTAAATGATTTGCGATGGAACTATGTTTAATGCATTTGCTATACAAATAATTAAATTGTTTTTGTGTCTAAATAATATAATGGTAATGTAATATAAAATAATCTTGTAAAATTTTAACACATGTTTATAGCTTTAAGGTTTCACTTAAATTATTTGTGGTGGAATCATATTTAAAGCATATTAGTTTACAAATAATTATATGCCAAAATTGAATATTGTATTAAAATTGAATCTTGTTAACATAGTGACCACATTCACATAATGTCTTATCAGCTTTATTCAAATCCTTATTATATGGCTAAAAAATCTCACTATAAATATCTTATGAACTTGATTCAAAGGGTGATGAGGCAGGTTGTTATAACACTCATCACAGGTTTAATTTAGTTATATTTAATTTAATAATAAAAATAACAAATTTTTTAAACTAGCTACTATGTAGCATTTGATATAGAACATGGTTTCCAATTTATTGTTTTCCATAAATATATAAGTCAAATTAAATTATATTTATTACAAAATTTTACATTAATTTATTTATTTTGATATCAATAATAATACAATAATAATTTAATTATAATATAAATATTTAAATTTATTTAAAAATATAATATTTAATTAATATATAAATAATCACACATTTTAAACTTCTTTTAATTAAATTATAAAACCTATTGTCTATAAAAATTTCAAAATAATTTTTATCATTATAAATTTAATATTATCTTTTTTCTCTCTAACATGTCACTTATAGCATCACTCAACACTCAACTGATAACCAATATTTGTGGAGTTGTAGCTCCATTAATGCATTGGGACAATATATGTCACCCATTAGATTTTGTACTTGGTTGAATCCAAGGGTTGACATATACCCAATATTTGTGGAGCTATAGTTTCATTAATGCATTGGGGAAGTATATGTCACTTATTGGATTTTGTATTTGGTTAAATCCAAGGGTTGACATATATTGCCCTGGTGTAATATTCCTTCTCTTGATCTGGTCAAAATGGACGGAATCTCAGCCATGGTATTTACCGTGGTATTTTCCCATGGTATAGAAAGGCATTGGGGATCATTGGGGATCATTCGAGTTTATCTATTTTATTGTGTTTTTCATAAGAACTTGGCATGGTCAGTTCCAGTTTTTGTCTGGTGGATCCATCCAAGGTCCACTATCGTGTTTCAGTATTTGTTTTCTCTTTCAATGAGCACTGGGGCATGGGCATGTACTCGTTTCTTGAGTTAATAATATAAATAAAGGTTGCATTTATAGATCCTGTTGTGTTCATGTACTAAAACACCTAGATATGCTAGATTTGTTGATTATTTCGGTATTCAGGATATTATAGTGAAATAAGAGTTGTGCATCCTTCCAACCTGAAAGTTTATCACAAAATATTTTTAAGACTCATAAAAAGTTCCAGAAGATACTAGTTTTCATTGATCCACCATAAATCACTCTAGCTAGAAATCCTTCCATATCGATCAATTAGTTTTTGTGTGGCTTAACGTTAGAAGATTTTGCAGGGTTATAAGGTAGACCTATTGATTGAGGGTCGAGATCTATTTCCCCAATTCAGAAATAAACCTATTTTCATTCCATGAGATCCTGAAGATTGAAGTTTTTGAGAGGACGATTTCTGCCATATCTGAAGTTAGCTAAAACGTTCAAAACGTCAGAGCTCCAATATTAATGCAGAAATGAGTTGATTTACGATGCAGAATTAGGCCAATGGAATTTGGATACTTTTCATGGTTTTTTGAGAGGTGGTTTTCAGGGTTTCTGAAATGCATTAATGAGAGCCTCTGTAGCAGGATTCTGTCTATGAGGAGGTTGATCGTTTGTGGTTAATGGTCTCTGTAGCAACATTCTGTCTGGAGGCCGATCATCTGTTGGTGCTTGGATCACGCGATCCCTGCCGACACAAGATCATCCCTGGAGGACCGCGGGTCACACCACGAGCTCCTGTTGCTCGCACTACTCACAAGTCATCCTTGTCGTGACCGTTTGAGCACAAAGGAGGACCGATAGCAGCATGACTGTCGTCTGCGCCATCACCAGTCAGGTGAGACCGGGGCGAAGGAGACGCTGAGTTGTCGAATCATTGTGCAGAAGAGTGGTTCATCCATCCAAATACCGTGACAAGCCCTGGCACATGAACCATTGTAACGAACAACAGTCATGGAAGCCGGTGCTATGGCCGACATTTGAGGTCAGCCAACAAAGGGGCTGGTCAGCAAAGTCACAGATTGAAGCTAGCTGACATAGATCCTTGTGTAGCGCTGAAGGGCCATTCATCGCCACAGTTCCACGCCAAGTGAGAAGGAAGAAATCGTTGAGATAGATCGCAGGGGTTGGACCCAGCTTCTTCTAGGCCTGCAACGAATTCTTCCCACTGCAAATCCGCCGATCAGCTGAAAGTTGTGGTAATATCATCTGTTGTCTGAGTACCGAGCTTGGAACTCCCGCGTGCAGAATCGGTGGGAGTTTAACCCAATGACTCGACCATATTGTTGGGAGGTGGTCGTGGAATAATTATAAACACCTTTATTACTACCTTGGGCAAATACAAGCTTTATTTTGGTTGGATCTATGTGGGTTTTCCAAATACATTAATTTAATTACGTTTTTTGATCGGATGGAATTGATATTGGGTATGGTGATTGTCGTTATAATGGGAATGCATGAACGTGTGGGTATAATGCTAAGAGAAGTTTAACATAAAGCATATTACAGACTTGATTATGGTATGTGGCATCTCTGATATATATATATCATAGTGGGTAGGACTCCACTTTCTTCTATTAGGTCATTATTTTTGCATCAAACTATTTCTCTAATATTAGAGAGAAGTCAAGCTCAGTATAGATAAATTTTTCAAAAAGGGTAAATGGATTTTATGGAAGGAAGTTGGGGAGAGAGAAAGAAGGTTAAGCAATAATGTCATCATTTTATTTTTGGAAATATTTCAGGAACTGACATGGTAATGCATCAGATCAGAGGCACAAGCAAAACAACATGCATTTCTCTCGGAAGGTCCATGTTATCCTTCAACACTCAAAGGATACCCAGAAGGAAGATGTAAAAAGCAAACGTCTCTTTGAACTTGGATCCAAATTGCAGTATAAAAAGTTCGAAGATGTACTCTTACGGTTGGACACATTAGATATGGCTTTGTCCCTGATAAATAAATCAGATTGGAAAAGGCTACGTTAGGTCTTGAAGCCATCAATGATTGCTTTGGGACAACCCATGTTCTTGGAGCATTCTTGTGAAAAGGTGAGACTCACAGTTGCCTCTTGCCTCAACAAGATCATAGCTTTAACATCACCACTACCACCTTACAACAATGATGTCATGAAGGATATATTGCACTTGATGGTATAATCCTTTCAAGGGTTGAACAACATCATGATTCCTATCTTTGAAAAGAAGCACAAAATCCTAGAATTGATGGAAAAGTTCAGCTTTGACACATTCATGCTGAATCTAGAATGTGACGAATTGATCTTACAGTGGCTCCAAAACTTTTACACCAGTATTATATCAGCTCATTGAGACCATGTCAAATCATGCATGCAAAATATTGGGTCCATGTTCTTAAAAGGAGATGTCGACATCTCCAAGATACTAAGATCCAAATTGTTGACAATTTGGAGGAAGGAACCACAGGGATCACCAGTTGCTTATGATCTAGTTGAGAAGTTGGTCAGGAAAAACATAAAATTGCTCAAAAGGTGCTCACTAGGAAGGAGTTGAGAAGGATTGATGGAGGAAGAAAGAACAAAAATTGCAACAAGAATGAACCAAGGAGGAGAGGACTATGATTTATCTGCAAGGGACCTTGGGCCCTTAACCATTCATGTCCATGTAATAAAAAGGAAACAAGGGAAAAATAGTTAGATACTTCTTCAAACCATGGGATTCATTCATAGTTGGGTTCATCGATTTTCAAAAGAGAACCTATGAAGGATCCAAGCAGTCAAGTACAAATGGTGAGCAACATCACTGTGTTTTTCAAAGAAACTTGCAGGATAAGCCGATCATTCAGCTTGACAAAGTACATGGGGAAGAAAGGATGCAATTCCTCCTGATGATGTGGTAGTCGGGTCTATAGATATCCAGGAGAACAACCATAAAGATTATGGGAAATCAAGTGTAGATAATAGTTCACCAGTACACCCATGTTTGACAACCAGAGAGGGTGGACAACTTATCCTCACATGTGGAGAAGGTCAGGAAGAAGACATTCAAGGAGAATGAAATGAGGAGTTAGTAGTAATAAACCGACATGATGAGCATGATCATGTGAGGCAGCATGACAAATACAGTATGCAAAATGAGCCATTTCTGGAGGGTCAATGAAAGATTCAAGTTGAAGCTGTGGTCGTGAGGCATTTGGTGTAGACAGATACAGAGACATTTAGCAGGGCACTAGAATTTCCAGAAGAGGACTTTCGGAAAAAGCTCATGCATTTCAAGATAGATCATATGATGTTGAAGCACAAAGTCTAGAGAATCTAAAACACCGTCTTACAGGAGAATAGAAAAATTTAGGAGCTCATAGGGGTATGTGTCGAATCAACGACCAAGTTGTCTAGTGTTGAGGAACGACTCAAGTCCCTCACAAGGAATCAAGAGGAGTATAGTTGGGAGTTCCAGAGAAACCCTCTACATGAGTACATAGGTAAGGCTTGCAACACTGCCAACCCACCTTTATACATTGGGAAGAGCGGGGCAGAGTTCTCTAAATGCATCATGTTGGGTGACCGAGTGAAGCAGCATGAATTGAGCATCGAACAACATCAACATAGTAAATTTCAGATATTCATCCTTCCCAAGGTATGGATTGGTGAGAGATTCTGAGTTGGTACTCTATTGGTGGTTGATTTTTAGGAAGATACTCATTGCCAAGGCAATATTGCAGCTTGGGCCCTTTGGCACGGGTAGTGATGGAGGGTTGAGATGGTACCATAACCCACATGTCCCATGGCTCAGGTGGCATTGTGATCCACGAGAATCCATTGGGGTCAGGATTGGCCAGAGGATTGTTTGGGATCTAGATGAATTTATCGAGGGAAGGATTGGTCGGAGGATTGTTTGGGATCCAGGTATCGAAGGATCCATTCAGGATCATTTAGCATGGAGTTATGGAATAACACATTGGGTTGTATGGGATTATGGTATCAATGCATCTGTTGTGGATAGCAATTAATTGCTTGAGGGAAAGCAATCTTTGGGCGAGAGGATTTGTAATATTCCCTTTCTTGATCTAGTCAAAATGGACGAAATTTGTCCATGGTATTTACTGTGATATTTTCCCATGGTATTTGCCTTCGGTTTTTTAGGGAAAATAATAAAATAAAGTGTCTAGAGAGTCCATCAAGCCTATAAAAGGGAATAGAAGCTAGGCATTGGGGATCATTCGGGTTTATCTATCTTATTATGTTTTTCATGAGAACTTGGCGTGGCCAGTTCCAGTTTGATCCCAGGGACAAAACCGTCAATATAATTTTGTCTGGTGGATCCATCCAGGGTCCATGATTGTGCTTCAGTCTTTGTTTTCTCTTTCAATGAGCATCCGGGCATGCCATTGTAGGGGCTCCAATATTTTTGTATGGGTATGTACTCGTTTCTTCAATTAATAATATAAATAAAAGTTGCATTTCTAGATCTTGTTATATTCAGTGTTTTGATTGCAATTATTTTTAACTAAAACACCTAAATGTGTCAGAATTGTTGATTATTTCATTGTTCAAAATATTACACAAGTACATTAATAGAACTATAGCTCTACAAATATAGATAACCTAAATAAGCAAGTTTCCTTAGAAATAAAACAAAGTTAACTTTTAAATTTATATTAAATAAATTTTATTTAACATTAAATGTTAAATATATTTTTATAAATATTTCTTTTAAAAATATTTAAATATTCTTTAAATTTTAAATTTCTTTTATAATTTAAAATTAATACGTTTCAATTCCCTTCACCATTCCAAACAAAATTCGAGAGAAACTTTAGAGCTTTCAAATCCTCTCTACCGCCAAATTCCGTCTCCCGTCTCAATTGTAGGCGATTAAATCGGAATTGCTTGGCGAACAGGGAAGGTTGAAAATCCTACCTTCCCCATAATCCCAAAGATCCATGCCTTCCAAAATACAGAGCGTTGTTAGAATACCTTTGTGTCGTGAAAATGGAGGGTTTATTTTAGGAATTCCAAAGTCTAAATTGACTTAAATCGGTTAGATGTGATAACTTAAGAAGACAATTTAGACTTAAATCGGTTAGATGAGATAACTTAAGAAGACTTTTAAAGTTTGCATAATGTTATTGGTTTAAGGAAATTATAAATCATAAGTTTTTTTTTTTTAAAAAGTCTTCCAAAGAATTCACTATAAGGATGTTTGTTTTCCAAAGAATTCAGTCATAAAGATTTTTTTTTCATACAAGTCATTTATTTTTAATTGGATTAATGAGTTAAAAATTATATATATAATTAATAATTTTTTAAATAGTGTTAAAATTATTTAAATATTAAATATTTAAAAAAAGATTATAATATAATTAGAAAATTTAGAATATATATTCAAAAATATATATAAAATAGTAATAATAATAACAATTAAAAAAAAAATAGTAATTTAACTAAATAATTATCATAAAACAATGCTATATTTTTAATTATATTTTCATGGAATATATATATATATATATATAGCATCTTTCTTTCATCTTTTTCTTTCTTTTCTTTTTTCTTTTTTTTTTTCGAAGGAAAAAATTAAAACTCTTTATTAATAATAAAAAGTTTTCAGTGCACATGCATTTAAGCATTCCTTCCACCAAGGACTCGGGGACACCTGCCTATATATACAGTGATCTTTCATATGAACGTTCTAGCCAAAAAACATTGAGCCACCTGAGAGAAATGAATCTCTTCCAGGTCCAAAATACACTAGACACCACTGATAACCGTGGCAAAAAACAGAAACCCAACTACTCCTGGCCTCCTCTTATGAGGAAAACCTAGCCCGAAACAGAGCACAACCATTGGGTTCCTTCATGACAAAATATGGGATATGTCCAGTTCCTGACAATGTTTTTCTATATCAAAACTTTCAGTTGCATACTCGAAAAGGCAAATTAATATGTACATAAAATAAAAGGACGTAGAGATTTATGTTCATTTTCCAGGTTTGTCCGAGAACCAACAAAAGATAACTAAGAAAAAGGCGGACTGATCCTTTCCACCGAGCCATTTGGACTTATTTCACGAATTCTCAAGTTGCCCACATCCAGTTGAATACCCTCCTTAGAAAGGAGGTTTGTTGTTGCTCCCTGTAAATATGACATGCAAAGATGTAAGTAAAATGATTTTTCAGTGTCTAGATTTCCTCTAGAATAGGTCTTAACATATAGTTTTGGCACATGAAATCCTTGTTGAGCCACTTAATGCAGTTCTGAGAGTCACCAAAAATCTGAACAGAGAGATGTCCCGGATGGAGAAACCAGCATAAAAGGAGATGCAGTGTTTTAAGCTCTGCATAGTTATTCATCCCACTTCCTAATCCTATTGAAGCTTCCAGCCTATAGCTTGAGTTTAGGTGGATCATTATCCCCGCTCCACAAATATTTTAAGGGGTAGATGCTCCATCAAAGTAAGCCCAAGGAATATCACCCCAAATCTTTTCAGGAAGAATCTCCCTGATTTGGCCTTTTTTTATATCCTATGGCAGCAATTCATATATTGTTTCACTTTTAGCTGCCACTACATGGGTCGGGGTCTCCTGATCTTTGAAGATGAGTATGTTTTGAGCCTGCGAGATCCCCCATGCAATTAGTAATGGAACTGTCTTCCTTTTCCCTTTCAGGGAGATATTTCACCATTCTTGCCATGCTTCTTTAAGATTTGCTCCATTCCCTCGAATGTTCAGCCTATTAACTTCGATAATTTTGTCCACACCGCCTTGCTGAAAGGACATTGGATGAAGAGGTGAGAAACAGTCTCAGCCTCTAACTTGCAAAGAGAACACCACCCTAGCCCTTCCTTCTTCCTTTTTTGCATATTATCCCAAGTTGGAACTTTGTTCCTACAAATGCACCAGAAAAATTGCCTACTTTGTGCTAGACATTCCAGTTTCCAAAGGAGTTTTGTCCACCATTCTGGGGCCTCCCATCCTTTCTTCGATATGAGGTAAGAATATCCACCTTTGGGAGTGTACCTTCTCGAGGGACCGTGGACCCATCTTAATTCATCTTGTTTGTCCCTGAGCCTAACGTTGGATCTGACCAGTTACTTTGTGTATTTGAGCCACTCCTCATGCCATAGTGGTCGATATCGATCCTCCCCAAACTCCATGCTTGCTGCCATATAGTAGAATTGCCTATCTTTTCTATTTGATTTAGGAAGTGGATCCCTTTTGAGGATAGATGAATTCTAAGCTCTTCCAGAAGGTAGAAATCTTCATTGCAGCGTACCCAAGGATCAAACCCAATCTGAACCTTCTCACCATTCCCAACCTGTCAGGCCATTCCTTCTTCAACTATTTTGATCGACCCCAACGTGGCTTTCCACACCACTGAGCCTTGGTTTATATGCTTAGTTGAGGGTCTTGATCATATTTGGATCAGGACCTAAGTGATAGCTCAAATTTCAAAGTGTTCAAAAGTGTGTTGAACCTGAGTGATCTGATAGATCTCGTCTTCCTGATTCCGGCACCGTGAATGGTTCGAAAAACCGACACCGTATGAAGAAGTTATTACACTTTAAATGTCGAAGTAAGCTGCAAAATTCACCAATTTGATCTTATATGCGAGTAAAATTCCTAACATTTCTAAGGTGGAATGGTATTTTTTTTTAATTATTTAATTATGATTTTATATATATATATATATATTATAAGATATAATATATATATATATATATATATATATATATATATATATATATATATATTATAAGATATAATATATCGTAGGTTTTTAAAACATATTATATATATATATAATTATTTTATTGTAAAAAAACTTTAATTAAAAACCAATTCCGTTACCCATAAATAACATATCCAAATGCCAAGTCATAGTTCAATTATATGGTTCGGGCACTAATTTAAATGCCAAAGTTTGAGAATTAACAATGGTATGCCAAGTAAAGGAGTTGTAAAAGATGGCAAGATATTTATTTATGCCAAGTAGAGTTGTAAAATGCGTATGGTAAAAGGGCATGGGGCGGGGTTTGAACACTAAACCTCTGCCCCGCAAATTTACGCTGAAACCAACATGTCATCGGTTAACAATTTGATATAGAGTGTAGAAAAATACTATTTGAACCTTGCCAAGTTGGACCGACAACGTGCGGAGCGGGCCAACCCCTCCCGCCATGTGACCTGCACAATAGGACCAGCGCTAGGGCTAATCACTAAGCGCGTTTAGCGTGGGATCAGTTTAGTTAAACAACCATTTAACTTTAATTAAGCTCCAGTTTATGTTGGTAGAATTTTCGAAGGCAGTGCCATTTCTAGCGGAATTTCTATTTTTGGAATGTTAACTGGAAAATTTAAATGTGCTCTATCTTGAGCATCACTCAACCAAATTTCGAGTGAATAATCAATTTTGACTATATTGACATTCTAGAGCCATTGGTGAGGTTGGCAGAGCCAGAAGAGGAATTTTGAGTGTGATTTTGCTTAGAGAAGTTTCAAGGGCCACCAAGGGCCAGCAGGAGAATGAGGCATATCCAGGGCAGCCAGATACCATTCTCAGCAAACCAATAGTCTATTCTGACTATCTTGAACCTTCTGAATCCAATGAAAGGATTTTCAGAAGCTTTTGAAGGCTTATGAAGGCCTAGATGTTTCAGGGAAGTTTTCAGTGAGCCTAGAGCCACAAGGTGCCACTAGGTGTTGGAGGCTTAACCATAGCAGCCAGAGGCCAATTTCAACAAGTGAGTAGTCTATTATGACTATTTTGGAAATTTTGAAACCATTGGAGGGATTTTCAAAGCCATTTGGAGACTTCTAGAGCCGAAGAAGCCACAGGTAAGTTTCGAGGTGCCTAGGGCCAACAGGAGTTGGAGGCCTAGATTGGGGAGCCAGAGCTCATTTTGAGCAAATGAACAGTCTATTTTGGATGTCTGATATGTGATGGAAATAGTAGAAAATGTTTCAAGGACAGAAAAGGACTTCTAATGGATTTTGTGCCATAGAGAAGCTTAGGGAAGCTTAAGGGTACCGATAGAAGAGGTCAAGTCAAAGGGAGCCTAGGTCCATTTCCAGAGACTTAGCAGCCATGCCAGGGGTACGATGGTATTCTAAACCCATTGGTATAGTTCAAAAAACCATTGGAGTTGAGTAGTTACTTGTAAAATAAATTATCCATCTTAATCCCAAAGAGCCAAGTCAGTTGACAAAGGCTCAAGGAGACATAGCCCACAACATTCGAGTGAACTCCTTTATTAAATTTGTTGTTATGTGTTGATGATTAGTTTTCTGCAATTTATGCTTGTTGTACATGCTTATTATCAGCAAAAACAAATGTTTAATTCCTCATACATAAAGCCTTAAAACAGTTTAAAACACATACACTTGATTCAAGTATTCAATTTTGCACTATCAAGTATAAACAAGATCTTAATTTGTTTAACTGAGTGGGATGTGCTTGCAAAGCATAAAAAGTCAGCCACCCATTTCAGATCAAATCTCAAGCACTCAATCACAAGCATTGGGTCTATATATTTTCTTCTCATTACTAGAGACCATAGGAATTCTGAAACAATAATTCTCCAACCCATTTTTGCTATCAATGAGGACACGAAAGAAGGGAGATATTTTAAGCCCCACCCACCCCATTCCTTTGGCCTGGCTATTTAAGCCCAAGCTACCCACGGAAGAATGACCTCCTCCTTTTGGCCTGCCCATAACAATTTGCTGCAAATTTTCCTTACCTTTTCCATAATACCCTTGGGCATCCATGATAGCATTGCCCAATACACGAGAATTTCCATGAGGACTGACTTGATTAAAACCATCCTGCCTCCTCGAACGAGCCACTTATAACTCCAATGTTTTATTATTTTGTCAATTTTTTCCACCATCCACATCCAGTCAGCATTTTTGTAACAATTTGGTTTGAGGAAGAAACGAAGGTATTTGAAGTTTTCTCCCATTTTCCTAATCTCATATGGCATCTCCCCCGCAATCCTCCTGGATTCCTTCTCTGATAGCCCCTCTATGAGAATAGATGATTTTTGAGGATTTATGTCCATTCCCATGACAATGAGAAAGAGGTCCAGAATGGCTTTAATATAGCGAAGTTCCTCTCTACTGCCACATGAAAAGAGAAGGATATCATCGACGAACAACAGATGAGTGATATGAAGGTTAACCGCTACTTCAATACCTTTAATATCCCCTCTTCTTTTAGCTTCCTCTAGCATATGACTTAAACCTTCAGCTGCCAGCAGAAAGAGTAGTGGGGATAAAGGACATCCCTGGCGCAAACCTCTTTGGCTTTTAAAAAATGGAGAGACATCCCCATTGATTAGGACGGGGACGCTGGTATCAGTGATGCAGCTCATCACGAAATTTATGAAGGTGATATGAAAGCCTAGGTGGTTCAACAACATTCTTATATATAGCCAAATTATTTTGTCATAAGCCGTAGATAGATCAATTTTAACAATGATCCATTTCCTCTTGTTCCTTTTTAAGGTTGTGCATGACTTCCTGGGCCACTCTGATGGCTTCGTGAATCTGTCTTCCTTCCAGAAAGTTGAATCGTTCTTGAGAGATGTTCCTAGACAGGACCGGCTTCAGTCCGAGGACAATAACCTTGGCTATGATTTTATAAATACAGTTGCAAAAATAAATAGGCCTGAAATCATCGAAAGAGTTGGGCTCATCCTTCTTAGGAATGAGGGCTAGAAATGTTGAATTTGGAAAGATTTGTTTTCACCTCTTTGTAGTGTTCGTTGTTAGGTCAAAAGGTTGCAGAGTCGTGACTTGCCTCAACAAATTTTCCTTCTTTTCCCAAGCTCTCATATTATAAGGGCTTCTCTCGCCTTCATGTTTGGATGGTTCTGGAAGGTCCATACAGGTAGAGGGCTTCGGCCCCAAGTTCAGGACATGAATGGAGGTGATAACACTGTCCAACATCTTGTTAATGAAATTTTCCTGAAGTTCCATACTTACAAACTAATGAGGCCTGGAAGGACCAGGCCCCGAGTAGAAAGGCATCATATCTAAACAAGAAAAAAAAATAGAAGGGGGAGGGAAAAAAGAGTACTCCCTATCATTGGAGTTGTTGTCATGGGGTCTAGAGCTGCTTTTAGAGGAGACACTTGGCTTTTCTTCTCTTCCGTCTCCATATTTTGCGCCTCCTTTTCCCCCATCTTAGTATCCTGATCCCCTTTCTCCAACTCTGGTGACTGGACCTCGGGGTGATGGCCTATGTCCCTCTCCATGTCACTATTTCCTTCGTGCACCCTTTCATCTTTCTCACCCTTGTTCTTCCCCTTTCTATGTTTTTTCCTCCTCCTCATGCTCAGAGGGTAGTCCTTTTCCAGATGCCCATACTGGTGGCATCGATGACAACAAAATGGAGTGTGCTCATAGTCAAGGGCTTGGAGGAAATACAAATCCCTGTAATGAAGTTGTATTACCTCCGTTAGCCCTTCCCGAGGGTTTAGGTGCACCCGAATTCTTGCAATTCCTTGTTCTTTTATTTCTCTGAACGACATATCCGCTTCTAGGAAATGGTCGAGTTCATTCCATATCTCTCTAAACACATTTTTAGACCAAAACGGATGAGGGAGACCTGGGAGGCGCACCCATGTTGGGATATCAACCACCTTTTCTATCTGAGCATAAAAGGGGGTGCTCCAACGTGATTGGTACTATGCCAAAACCCCAGTTCCTGTCTAAAACCCGTTGGACTGTTTCCTTCCTCTGAAACTTTACCATGAACCATATGTTAGTTAAATTTATTGCCTCAAAGCCCTAGTCAGGAGCCTCTTTCCAAGATTTTGTAGTCCATTCCTTTAAGTAGGCCGCTGATATTTTCTTCCCTCTGGCCCTAATGACCAGAGTTAGTTTTGTTGTCTCCATCACTTCGTCGACTGAGATATTGATGCCCAATGGGGGCGGGCAGATGCACAGGGCCGTAGTCCCGAGGTGAGCAATGAAGGGGAAAACTTGGTGATAAAGCGCAATCCAAAGTTTTAGGGGAGAAACTTGGACCCCCACGGGGGTCTATTAGAAGGGGATGGAACTCTTATCCCTCCGCATCAGGGTAAGGAAATTTGTGGGATCGGAATTGGAGAGGAAGGTACAAAAGGAAATGCAGAGACAAAAGCCGAATGTCTCGCTCAACAAGGCTGGCCATATCTGGAAGAAGAAAGGGATTCAGTTAGCGAAGGGGGCACCCAATGGTTAGAACTATAAGGTTCCCATGCTATAATCCTAAAACACTAATAAAATCAAATGATTAGAACTTTTATTCAATAATTATTTATAACTATTGAAAAAGCCTTATTTTCTTCCTTTAAAACATTGCACATAATTCAAAGTTTAAGGAATTTAAGGTGACTCGAGCATAACAATAAAATTGGTTGGAACATGTAAAGTTTTAAGGTTATTGGAACATTTATTTTAGATGAATAATGCGATAAAATATTTATTGATTTGTATGGAAACATTGCATATAATTCGAGCTTCATTTCATTACATTCAAGTCAAGGTTTAAGGTTATTGGAGCATTCTTGTGATATGAACAATGATATTTACTTTATTATTTTTATGAGAGTGTTGCATATAAGTCAACATAAATTGTATTTAGTAAACTGTAAATTCTTCACGAGCGTACACCTAACCCAATTCTAAACCCCACCACAACATATGATTCCAAACGTAAGTTTATATTTTTCTTATTTTCTAAACCTTAGAAAATATGCTTAAAAAATGGTGATGACTTCGGATAGAGGCCCTGCTATAAACCATAAACGGTTTGATCATTTTATGTGTGATTTCGCAGTCAAGAAATATGTGGCATCAGTGGCCACTATCTTGGATTTAAGTTGTTTTCAAATATCTATAAAACTTTTGATTGCCTTCCTCAAACAGTGTTGTACTGGTATTATCGGTTGGGAACACCAATGATAGAAGAAATTGTCATTTTGAGATTTGTGAAATTGTCATCTAGAGATATTGCGTGTGTACATTTTTGTTGTGTTTTTCTTTTTTGAAAATTATATCATGGATGAATTTATTTTCATCTTTGGATTTGTTGGTGTCTACATAGAAAAATTAATGAACTAGATTCTTCACGGGATAGGCATTGTTGTTCACTACAAAAAAGAATTGGGTTTTCTTGAGAATATGGTAACAAACATCCAACCTATCATCAAGCAGATCTAGCGATACCGCTCGACATTAAACAAGAAGAATTAAATTCCATCTTATGAGTGCTATAACAAGGTTTCAACCATCACTATTGCTTAAAAGGTTGGATTTGATTCTCCGATAGGTATCAGAAATGGTGCATCAATGCACAACTGCCCCAAGGTATAATGTTATTTTCAGACAAGTAGAAAGATCACTCATTTTATTTCAGATATTAAAGAACATCTACAATTGTCTCATTTGGCTATGTGGGCCTAAATTCCTTAGATCCTGGAGGAACTCAAGCATGAAATTGGGAAGACTATAGAGGAAATCATCTAAGCCATGCCTTATTCAAGCAGTTCTGCAACCACCACTCAATATTTTGCTTTCACAGGATTCTCCATCCAGTGACCCCTTATAGTCGGACAAGACAAAGCTTTTTCAACACTAGAGAAGCTAGTGATTGATTTAGAGTTCTCGGGCATTGACGTGGTTGGCAAGGGTGGATTTGTAAGACTCTGCTTCTCAAGAGAATTTTCAATAGTGAAAGGGTGTGGAATGTATTTAGCGATGCCTTGTTTCTTTGGCTTATTGTTTCACAATTTTCATCATTTAAAATTCTCATAAAAGAACTCTGCTAGAAGATAACAATCCAAATGAATCGAGAAGGTGTGAAAATATATATGAATCATAGTATGTAGGAAAATAGATCTGCCTTATGTTTAAATGATGTATGGGGACATGGAGGAAAATTTCTAGAATCATTAGGTTTACCTTTGTTAATTGACCACTCAACCTCCAAAATTATTGTGAGTTTGAGGAATCATAAAACATTGTCAGAGATGGGGGTTAATGCAAAAAGATCCACAATAGAGCATTGTCAGAGATGGGGGTTAATGCAGAAGCCAAGTGTGGAGGACTTCCCCTTGCTATCAAATAAGTTGGGAGGTCAATAGTAGGCATTACTGATAAAAAATAATGGGAGTTCGCAGTTGGGAGGCTGCCAAATGAAAAACACCAAGACCTTCAAGACTTTTTATGATCCCCTAAGGTCGAGTTACGATGCCCTCGGAAGGTATGATGTTAATTTGCAATTGTTCTTTCTATAATTATTTTTATTTTTAGAAGACCATATCATCTAGATGAAACATCTTATTATGTTGTTTCTAGGCGAAGGGATACTTGTAAGAAATAATGGGTCATATGAGCGTAGCCTCGACCCATTTGAGGTAGGGAGAATTGACATAAACCTTTTTGCGGATCATTGTTTGATCGAACTACAACTTGTACTATAGCTTGGAGAATCAAACTAAAAATTGTATAACCTATTGCATCGAACCCCAATCTGTTTGACCTTCTTCCAACTCTAGTGCTTAATTTACACCTTCTACCCCACGAATAAAACATCATACCCCTTAATTTGTAGTGCAGAAACTAAAATTTTGTTCATGCCTAAACCAAACACGTGCATCACATATGTAACATTGTTTCTCTTTCCCAACTCCCTTTGAATTTTGATGGTACCTCTCCTGTCTGGAGTACACTTAATTGTGTTTCCCATGTGTATCTAGAATTCCATCTCCTCTTCCTTGTAATTGGATAAATATTCTCTTACTGCCATCATATGTGTTGACACTCCACTGTTAATATACCAGACACCTATGGACATACAGTGATATAGGTGGATATTGGTGGCCACCCACCTATTCCTCTTGGGGCCGCACCATTGTCTCTTTCAGTTTTTTAGTTTCGGCATAACTTACTATTTTTTATAGTTTTTCAAGTCCTGAACTTCCAGAGCCATTTTGAGGCCCTAAACGATGTTTTTTAGGAAAACCGAGAGTAGTCGAGCTTTTCTTTCCTTCACCAAAAGTTTTACTCCTCGGATATATCTTTCTAACGAGCTATTGAGCGCGTCAAACAAAGATCGTATTCCAAAGTTACGTCTCCGAGAAGTTGAAACACCAATTTACCCAAAATGGGCCCATAGTTTTGGCGCTTCATCTCCTAGGGTTAGGGTTTTGGATGTTTAGGTTTTTCCATTGTTTCTAAATAATAAATAGGCCCTCAAGCCTCATTGTAGCTCAATTCAGAGGCATGTAGCCGCTACATCTCTTCTCAGATATAAGCTACCAATGCCCTAGCTAGTTTATTTCTATTTTGTTGATATTAATGAAATGAAGTGTTATTTCTGCTGCATATTTGTATTTATGGTTACATGTGTATTTTGTTGCATTCCTGCATAAATCTGGATCATATAGATAGAGAGGCAACCTGAGAGTGAATTTTTCCTCTAGTCTAGAAGAAAAATCCTCAATCTCTACTGAAGTTGTTGTCTGTTTCCCCTTCTTTTCTCCCTTATTCTGGTTTGGTCATTAGCTGACATAGTGTCCATGCTGACTAAAACTAAAACACTTGAACTTAGAAATGTTTTTCTTCTTCTTTTCTCCTTTTGAGCCTAATCCCTTACCAGAACCCTTCTTCACCTTCCCTTTTCCTAGTAAGTCCATGTTTTCCCGCTCCTTCTCAAACTTCAATGCTTTGTTGTTGTTGTTGCCACTCCCACTAACCAAGATGATCTTCAACTCCTCTTAAGGGAATTCACTCCATAGGCGATTCCATCCTGGTAGTGTATCTCTCCCATTGATCACTTGGACGAACACATTCCACTCCTTGGAAACAAAATTAGAGTTATTCACACTAGCTCGTCATCACTTGGCTTAACTCCTACTATAGCCAACTCATCCTTAGAAAGTCAAACTCTGGTGAGATAGGATATTACATCTTCGCCCTTCTACATCTAGATGGTCCACTACTTTTCTTTGAGAATCAATTTCCTATTCTTTGTAAGATTCTTGTACATATTAACAATCACGTCCCACATATGCTTTATTTTGTTCTTCTTTGCGATATGCAGAACAATATGGTCCTTCACTCCATTAATGATAATCCTCTTGGATTTCGAATCCTCCTTTTTACAGGTTTCTAGTTTTTTGGGATCTATTGGTGCGACAATAACATTCTATGCATACTCCTTTAGTCCATACTCATCTAATAGGAATTTTAATTTGGCTTTCCACACGCCAAAGTTGGAGGCTCCATCCAATCTGTTCTGATCTCTTAAACCTGTTGTGTCTAGTTTTGAATATTTGGAAATATAGCGAAACTCAAATAAATCCATAGAATAATAAATTATGTTATAAACCCTCAACTTTTCTCTTCTTGTTCCTTGCACTGATTTATTTCTGCAAACCCTCTGCATTGATCTGCTCTGATACCATGTGAAATTTCCTTAATTGCAGCAATTGGAATTTAATCTTCTATATACTAAAGATTAATTATCTTCATAAATTAATTACAACAAATAATGATTAAATCTCTATTGTGATTTTCACAAACAATTACAAGAAATGAGAAATAAATGTGCACACACACAAAAAAAGACACTAGTATTTTTGGACAAATGATCTCTAGAAAAACCCTAATGTGGGGAAAACTAGTTATGCAGATGAGGGTTTTATTATTAATTCTTCAACAAAATTGAGAAATACATTCATATTTCCTCTAATTGAAAAATCTCTTGCATATAATATCTCCACATGAGTGGCTTCACTAGGGGATAAATACCATACCACGTGGGTTCATATTGGGGAATGTATATTGAGGAAAAAATGACATAATATATTGGGGGATGTATAGGGGGTAAAGGGTTTTTATATTGCCATGTATAAAAAATGGAGGTCAAAGTTAATGAAAAAATATAAAGGGGTATAAAAAAAGTTAATGAAAAAATTGACAGCTACAATATCTAATGAAATTAGGGTTTTCTTTAAGTGGTAAGGTGTATTGGGTTCATATTGCTAGGGTTTTAAATAATGTGATTTTTAGAGGTATTTTCCAAATATGTAGTCAAATTAAGGGTATCGTTTAATATGCCACGAACACATGTAATATGCCAAAGGTTCATTAAGTGAAGCCCCTATTTATATCCATTGGAAAAATTGATTTGGAAACCCAAGTTTACCTCCTACAAATCATCTCAACCTTTTTTGGGGAATTCACACTTCCTCCTACAATTAACACTCATTGAATGGAAATTTGAGTTCTCTTCCATGGTTGTTCACACTGCCACCTCAAACTCAATCTTGTGAGTGAACCTTCCTCATGTAACTCTAATGACCAACTTTCACTGGATTCAGGTAGCAGTTCCAACAATTGACAACTGAAACGAGTCTTGGCTACTCACTCTCGATAAACTGGTTACACACACAAGCTGAATCAACCTCCCTCTTGCAGAATATTTCGGCCTCCCTTCCTCTCTCGGAATTCTAGAATCTTTTTGGATAATTTATCTATAAATTCTCTTCCCAATATCTTTTTTGAAACCTTGTTGTTGGTGTCTCCCTTTGTGCGCTGGCTATCACTACAAATTACTGTCTCTAAGTGATCTCCAATGCCCCATTGACTTGCTCTTATAATTTCTCATTGAGAAACCAATGACCACGATCTAATCTCAATAAATGGCTAGATCATATTGACCCCATCAAGTGACTTTTCCAAAAGTCTCTAGAGAAAAATTGATTTACATCAATTAATCTGATTTAATTAACTAGTTTTCCTAAGTTAGACTTAGGAAAATAATTAATAATTGGCTAGTTAATCTAATTAAGGCATTATTTTTTTCTCTGTCTTAGAGATCATTATCCTCCTATGTTCCTTAGCCTCTTAGACACTAATAGAGACCATAACACCTATCTGAGATGCACAAAAAAAACTAACACAAAATTGAACTTCAATTTGTAATATTTTTTACTCTTGCAAAGAGCCATTTAAAGAGTTCATGACATTTGGGATTTCAAAGGCTTTTTATAAAACATGAGATCTAGTGAATGTTCTCGTGTGCATCTTTTGGTTCTAAATGAATGAAATTTAAAGCTCTTTGAAATATCTAGGGAATATTTTATTTTTATTTTTTTGTCTATATATGTTGTTTCATGTCCTCTTCTCTCATAGTATAAATGGATGGATGTGATGGAATGAGTTAGGTATTTATGTTCGAGCAATCTAACTAATAAACAAGATGGCCTTTTTTGCCAAGATTCGTTAACACCATTTTGGGTGAGATTTTTATCTCTTGTCATATAAAATGTGTTTTTGAATGTTTAAATGGATTGAACACCCTAAAAACCCCTTGGGGCACTCCAAATTTGAAGATTAAATAACATAAACTTATGACTCTTAAAAAAATCTACTAAATTTAGGGAAAATTGACCAGAAAAAATGCCCCGAAAAGTGTCATTTTGTCTATTATTTAGATTATGTGATTTATGTTTGTGAAATTACCATATTTTCCAACTATATTTTAATTTATTGTTCCCTTTTAAACCAACTAGTCCACTCATAGATGTAGAGTCTTGAATGGTGTATTGATTTATAGGAACAAATACATTTAAATTTTGAGGTGAAAGAGGAGTACCACCTTTACAAAAATGTAGAGGGAAGTTAAACAATTACCTGGGAGGTTGACTTGTATCCCTAATAGGAAAATAGATCAACATTATTATTATTTTCTCTATAAATGGGTTTAGTATCTTGGTCCAAAAATATGTTATCCTTGACTTCATAGTCACTAGGGACCTTGAACATGAAATTTAGTTCACCTTAGAAAATACTTTTAAAATAATGGCTACTTCAACACTCAAATTGATAAGGCCTTTCATAAAGTAATCCACCCACGCCAAATTCACCCTCCATCATGTCCTAATCCATGATGAATTAATCCTTTCTTGGTGTAAGCATAAATACAACAACATACTCATCATTGTAATCAAAGGAAGGAAATAAATGAATAACTGACATGATAGCCAACATCTTTAGCAAACAACTAATTAGTGTTGTTTTCTCTCCACCAAACACTTTGCAAAAAACACTACACCACTCTAATAACCTTACTGATCCTAAAAAGAACAAAGGTGTCGATTCAATTCTATGAGACTATGGTAAAGTGTACATTGGTGAGACTGGTTGCTCAATCCAGACCAGAATAAAAAAACATTATTCATATCTTACATGATAGACCTAGGAAATAAGTGTTGAAAGAATACTCCAAGCATCTAAACACCACATATGCCGGGAAAACTCTAAAGCCATAGCCACCATTGATCACTATTCTAAAAGAAAAAATAGAAAGGCCATTGAGATTGAAAAAAACCACAAAAAAATTAATAGAAATGATGAGTGAAAGCTCAACAAATCTTGGACCCGTATTATTAACCAAATCTCTAATTAATCTTATGAACCGACATGACTTCTTTAACACGAATGAATTAATATTAATTATTGATTAATATTTATTAGCATATTTGAGTTAGTTAAACCTTGGTTCTTTCAAATCTCTTCCCAATAATGAGCGACAATACTTAGCTTGAAATGTTGAACAATAAATGTTCTCACACATGATTCCAATTCCTCACCAATATAAACTTACGAAAACACACACAAACTAATAATACTTCATTAAAATTGAAAAGTTATATTATTAATCTTCATTACAACAACATAAATCAATTCAAAAAAATCTCTCCATCAAATTATTCTCAGAGAGACCCACTTTTTCATGTTTTACAACATAATTTAAATAAAAAAACATACACTACAAGCCACTGCAATAACTTTCAAAAACTAACTCACACTTTGAATTACAATTTATAAATCAACTTTGAAATTGACATACCCAAATCATTATAACTCCTAATGAATTCAAATCATCAAATAATATAATCATCACCATTCAAAATTCCATTAATCGAATATTTATTTAATAAATTATTAAATTAAAATAATCTATATCATAGAATAAAAAAATATAAAAAAATACATATATTTCAAAATACCCAAAATCATTATTGCATATTTATAATTATTTTAATATCTCAAAAATCAAACTACACCTTTCATTTATTTTTTTCGACATCCATTTTTTTCCTTTGCTTATTGGTATCCCAATCTCCCTTTTGTTTCCATTATTGGGACATTTATTAAATCAATTTATAGGGTCACAAAAGTGAGTCCTACATTAATACAAGCCCTGCCTAAATAAACTTCAAAAGGTTAAACACTTTTTATTTCAATTTCGTGGTTTAAAAAAACTCACAGAATAATAAAAAAATTAATGAAGAAATTCTAGTAAGATTTTGAAAAATTCAGCAAGATTTTGAAAAATTCCAGCAAAGATTTTTGAAAATCTGGTTACAATCGTTAAACTTTAGTATTTTGGGTCTCCTAAGGGTTTTTGATGGTGCTAAACCCATTTCCACCATAAAAAATGCAATTCAAACACTCCAACTACCTGATTTTTTGAATTTTTTTTTACAGCATTCCGGCAGAAAACTATCGTTCGGGCTATTTGTTGCGTCGATAGACAACTCCACGTTTAATTGGGTGAAGTCTTACCAATAGTAAGACAAATAACTTAACATCATTAGATTTGATATTGTTATAGGTAGTTGTTGATTAATACCGAGTTAATGATTTTTTTCTTAGATTTGATATGGTTGATTAGATTTGACATGGTTATGGGTAGTTGGTGATTAATTACACATTGTGAGTCAATGGTTTTTTTTGTGCTAAAATAATTTATTATATTAAGAGACATTTTATAGGTTAGTATAGGGGTAATATTGTACTGGTGTAAATGTTTGTTTGTGAACATTTGCATGTAGGTTTAGTTAAAAAAATAAAAGATTAAAAGTAATATAGAGTCCAATATGTGGGAGATGTTGTAGTGCACGTAAATGAGTGTAAACATTTAAATGTTGGGGCTCAATTAGTAATAAAAATAAGAAATTTTAATTTGTTACATTGTAATTATGTTTTTATTAATAAAATTACGAACAATTTGTTAGATGAAATAAAATCATAAGAAAATAGAGGTTACTTATTTCGACTCTACTCTGCAAATTCTAGGGTTTCTTCTACATAGTTGTCTATGTTTGGATTCGTGAGAGGGGGCCCTACCCCCTCCCTCAACCAGATTGTTCCGGGAGTTCATAATGAGTCTAGATCTACTGATATTCCTTGTCAATCTCCTCATCTTCAACATTATTTTCGTATAACAACTAGACAAAGTGGGGTTTCTAGTTTAAGAGAAAATGCTCCGCTGGGTGCATCATGGAAAGCTAGAAATCTAGGGAGTTTCCTGCCAAAAGCAGTGCAAGATCCAAAATATGAGGTTAAATATAGTAAGATCAGATAATATATGCAGGATCACACTTTGAACTTCAAATTTACTGGACTATGGCCCTCTAAAAAGGATTTAATTGGGTGGATTTAGAATAAATGGAACCCCAGGGTCAAATAGAATAATATTTAAGGGCCCAAGGTTTTTTTATAGTCATCTTCTCCAGCTTTGAAGATAGATTGCGGATTTTTGAATGAGCTAAAGATCAAAATTAGGCTGAAAATGAAAGTGCTCAAAACCTCTCGAAACTAACGTCAAGTCGTAGTTTCATCATTCTAATTCCAACGACACTTGAATCATCTTAATCCGACGTTGTATGCTCAAGTTATGATGTTTTGAAGTTTTTGACCAACAAATTTTTTTTTTGCAGATGAGTTGACTGGGAAGTCCATACTGTTGATTCCATGATGATTTCATCATGCCAACTAAGTGTACTGTTAGTCTCCTGTATTCACAGTATCACTAGGTGACTATGGATTTTCTACGATCTGTTGAAAATAACATTCTATGACTATCATCTATTTTCAGAAATCTCACTGCCTTCATTATCTCCATTTAACTTATTCATTATATCTCATTTGGCCCTTCTTTCAAAATACCCTCATGATACTGAAATTCCATGTTTTACCCTAAGACCCTCATTCTCACCTTTTTTCCCTACCCAAAACTCCATTTAACCCCTCCTTCTCACTCATCCCCCTCTTTCCCTTCAAAACAATGAAAAAAACCCTTTTTTTCATTGTTTTTTGAATAAATTTTATTTTTTATTTGGGACCCACTCTTAAAATAAACTTTGTTTATTTATAAAAATACCCGACCCCTTCTATTTTTAGCCCTGGCCTTCTTAACCTAAACCTCCTCTCTCATAAGACCCTGGCCCTAAACCCTTTTAAGCGCCTCTTCTCCTAAATATACCTGGGCCCCCACCATACTAAACTCCCGCTCTAAAAACCTTACCATCCGCTCATTTAACCATTCCCTCCAATTTATATTAAGTGCTCCCACTTAAATTCTTAACCCAAACCTCGTCTATAATAAACCCCCTACCCCGTATCATCTTGACCCCACATTATTATAACCCACTATTTCATCATTACCCCGACCATTGTTGGATCATTTCCTCCCGATCCCATGACCCTAATCCCGTATCGCTCTTCCAAAAGCGCGAAGATTAAAAACCCTTTGACCTTGCGATATGAGCGGTTTTACCGACTGTCCTCCCTTCCACGTGTCATTCCCTCTATCGTATCGCATCCCCGCAATCTATACTGCCTCACCACCCTCATCCCGTGCGAAAATCGTTTACCACCTCCCCACCATAACTCGAAACCATTGACCTGTTCAAACACGCTGAAGCCCGAAAACTCTGCGACAAGCCCCCATTTTCCGGACTCTGTCCACTGCATAGGTTTTAATTAACGATTTTTTTTTATTGTGCAGGTGATCAAGATAGAGAACGCATAAATTGTGTTTTTGAAGTCCAAATTTTTTTTAAACAGGTCTTCTGGGTGACGATCGAAAGTGTCTTGTTTCATTAAAAGGATTTGGAGCATAAGGTCAAGTAGAATCATCAACGGATCATGACCATTGATGGTCATTTAAACATTCTTAGGGTAGCAAGTTTTTAATCAAAGGTCAAAGACACAGAGTAAAGGAAAAGAAGGACTTTCATAATGGCACACAGAGATAAAGATAGGTGAAGGACATATTTTAAAGGACAGTCACAGTTAAAAAATTTCACCGTGAAAGTGAGAGGTTACATGAATTAAATGGGTTAATCAAAGGTTTAAAAGGAAATATATAGTCAGAAGACAAGGTTAGAAGACCAAGTTAAAAGCAAAACATAGAAAAATTAAAGAAAAGACTGTCAAAGAGATATCAGAGAGGGCATAATTAAAGAAGAGCTAATCAGAGGGTTAAAGGACAAAACAAAGACAAATCAGTGAAGAAAAGAGAGCCAAGATGACTAAGGCACTCAACAATTACTCCTTCAAATCACATTTGCCACCTATAGCCTAAATTCACTTCAATAAAAGAAGCTACAACTAATAAAGCAGTCAAAGATATTTTTATTAGCTCAACAGTTATTATAAAAGTTAATGAAATGCCAAAAAGTCAAAAATATCTCAAAAGTTAGCTCAACATTAAATTAGGAAGTTATTGTTACAGTGAGTCAGTCAGTGATATTTTTCCTTGGGCCTTGCATGGTCTAAAAGGTCAATATGACATTTACTCTATAATAACTACAGACTGAAACCGTAGACTAGGATCACCTCCTCATCTATAGATAAATATTGCATGTATTTTTCATTATTCTTGTTGGTTGGTTGATTAGTTAGTTGGCTAAGCTTCTAGGGTGGATTTTGATCAGACTCTGAGTTGTAGAGATTATTGCACTGGAGTATTGTAACTGTTTTGGACATCAATAATACAAGCACGTTCACAGGATTCTTGAGCTATGTTAATGATTATGTTATCCTTCTTTGTCATTATTTATCTTCTGTTTTCCATATTTTCCATCATTTCTCTGATAAAAGAACATAAATTTTAGATTAAGATATGTTGTCTTGGCACCTTAATTCTGTCGGCTTCTTTCATCTTAATGTTTTCTTTTGCAAGGTCTGATTAGAGAATTCAGGGGCGTCCTACTCTTTCGTTCCAGATAGCTTGTTCCCTTGAAGTTTACTTAGTAGAGTCTAGCCAAAGAAGTTTATGGTTTGCCCCGTCCTTTGGTTTTTCTTAAACTATTGCTTTAAAAGCCTTATTTGAAGTTTGATTAAAGGGTTCAGGGGTGTCCTGCTCTTTAGTTTCACTAACTGTTATCTTGAATGTTTTCTTTGTCTGAAAGTAATAGCTAGAGCATTCAGGGGTGTCCTACTCTCTAGGATTGTTGGATTGTTGTCTTAAGGTTTACTTAGTAAAATTTAACTAAAGGAATTTATGGTTCGCCCTGCTCTTTAGTTCCTCTTAAACAATTATCTTAAAGGCTTTTCTTGTTGAAGTATATTTAAAGGATTCTTAATTTCCCTTTAGTTTTACTGATTTCACAACTTGCTGTCATTTCATATTTCATATAATCTAAAAGATCCACTTGATATAGTTAGCTTTCCCTATGAAAACCCTTGTAGAGTTGATGTACAATTAAAGCCTCTTATGACTCCATAGCCCAATGGATTAATGCTGCTCACAGTCTATCTATTCAACTGAAACACTCAATCAATTAATCAAACAATCAATCAATCGAAACAAAACAAACAATCCTAAAACTTCATAACTAGCCTAAAATCAAGAAACATAAGCATAAAGACACATCATTTTCATCACAAACATAGAGAGCCCCCTCTTTGAGTCCAGGAAGGCTAGGTCCTTGGACTCCAAAGCGGTCTGGTGTGGTTCCCTGTAGATTTTTTCTTGCCAATCTTGCAAATCACTGGGAGCCAACATAGTGGCGACCATACTAGGGAACTTAGTTATTAAACAACTTAATATTACCTCAAGAACTCAGAAAACCTCTTTAAAATTTAGATGAATCAAGTGTTAGCCAATAATTGTATCTGGTTGCTGACAGTGGACAATAGCCAGCCTTAAGACAGTTAAAATCATCCACCTGGTGACTCCACTGGTTTTTAGTAGGCCTACGGACTCCATTGGTTTTCTACAAACTCCACTAGGAAAATTACTTTATCATCAAACCTCAAAATAGAACCCAACAAGAATAATTTGTGAATTAAGTATTTTCTTTCACAAATTGGTTTGTTTTTCAAACTATATAAACCCTCAACCTCTCTAAACTTTGGGTCTAAACTCTGGCTCCTAGAAGAATCTGTAACAGATCTCATCCTGACCCAAAACCTCCTGCAATAGTTGACAATCCAGAGCACATCCTAAGGATATATCCTAGATCTAAAAATTCAACTGTTATCAGACCTATTCACAAGGCAAGTTCCCTACCTAAAAACCTTAAAGACTTGCAAGATATCCTATCTGGCTCACTTCTGGAACAAATCTTGTCCAGGAATAGATCCCAAAGTTGGATAACCCAGATAACTTTAGACCTATCTATCTTACAACAAAATCATGTTGTATTAACCTCAACCTCCATTCAAACACCCATTGTTCACCTTCCTCCATTTAACCCTCCACTTTTTAACCCTCCTTTGTTTCCCCAACCCCTAGCCATGGCAACCTAGTATGCCCCATTAGTTCTACCACACGACTATCAGTCCAAGATTCCCTTATATGATGCAAGTAGTTCCACTACTACTCAAAAACACGTGGATAGAATGAATGACTATTTTGACAGACAAGAAATAGATGATGAAACTGTTAAACTAAGAATGTTTGCTCAAAGCTTAGGGGAAGAAGCAAGAAAATGGTTTAAAGGCCTAACCCCTAATAGTATACATGAACTCCCTATTTTTCATCAACTATTCCTAAACAAATGGGAAATCAAGAAAAATCCTTTCCAAATATTATCTGAATATGAAAACATCAAGAGAAACGTTGGAGAGGGTCTCCAAGAATATTGCACTAGGTTCAATAGTGTATATAATGCCCTCCCTACACACATGAAACCTCCACAAGGTCTAGCCTTAATGAAGTTTCTAGATGGTTTTTACCCAGAAATGGCCTACCAACTAAGGGAGAGAGACCCTCTTACATTAGAAAATATGTAGAGGGGTGTAGTAAGTGTAGAGGCAAATCTGATTACCAAAAGAGCTAGGATGAAAAATGAAAAAAGAGTCACATATAGGGAAGAAACTACACCCTCATCATCTGATACTAAAATTGATAACTTAGTTAGAACCATGGAAAGGATGATGGAAAGAATAAACATGAATGAGAGAGATTACCCCAGAGAAAACCAAGCAGCTCCTCAAAACAGGAATCAAAATCAGAACCAGAACCAAAACTTTAGGAGAAATCCCCCTCAAATAAGACAGAGAGGTCCTGACTAGTAAATCAGGCCTCCTTTCCAAGAAAACTATGCTGATGTGGATGAGGGGGTGATTGAAGAACCAGAGGAAAGTCATATCAATCTAATGGGAGTTAATAATGAGGATATTGTTTTCCTCGCTAAGGAAGAGCAAGGCATGTTTTCTCCAACTCAATTTGAAGAAGAAAGCCTAGAATATGAAGACTATAAACAAGGCTTCGAAAATGCCATCATGGAAGTACATAGACAATATGACCTCAGAAGCAAGAAAAACCAAGACACTCCGAAGAGAAACCACCCAGAAATTTCTGCTAGGAAGATCCCTGAAAATATTCCTAAAAGGACAGCAGAAAAATCAAACACAGTGGTTAAAATTTCTGATAAAAATAAAAACAAAAACAGCCAGCATAGTGGTGACCAAAGAAGCACTAGTAATCCAGCTAGTGGCCCTAACAAAACTGTTTTAACTGAGACTCCAAATAAAAATCAGCAAGCTAAAATTGTTGTAAAAACAGTGTATGATAAAACTGATTCAAATTTGCTAAAAACACAGACACCTTTCAGTATTGAGAATGAAATTGCCAAGATAAAAATCTCCATACCTCTTACTGAATTAGTTACTCAAGATGTATATAGATCCGAAGTTTTGAAAGCTTTAAACATAGGAGAAAATGTCGATTCTGTAAATCTGAATGATGACAAACCTGAACTTCTATTTGGACCTGAAGTAGAAGGAAAATTTCAAGAAGGAGGTGTTCCTCCATTTTATGTCAGTTTGAACATCCATGATGAAATCCTCCACAATGCCATGTTAGATTCTAGAGCTTCACATAACCTCATGCCAAAGGTAGTTATGGAAATACTAGGCCTTGAGATAACTAGACCATACAAAGACTTATACTCTTTTGATTCTAGTAGAGTTAAATGTTTAGGCCTAATCAAATATATATGTGTTAATCTATCACAAATACTGGGCAAGAGCCTAGTAATGGATATTGTAGAGGTTGACATTCCTCCTAAGTATGGCATGCTCTTATCTCGCTCATGGGGAGCTAAACTTCAAGGCACCCTCCAAATGGACATGACCTATGCTACTATACATGTCTTTAGTCAACCAAGAAGACTATATAGGGAAACCCATATGAAATACATGGTCAAAATTCAAGAAAAGCCTAATAACTCCCCTCTCTATTCTGTCCACACAGACCTTCATTCATTTATACTTTATAATGATGAAAACATTAATGAAAAAGTATCTGAAAATTAGCAAACAAATGAAAAATAAGAGGAAAAGGAGGAGGAATAGTCAGATCAGGCATACCAAATAGAAAATGAGCAATATAATAGAAAACATGGTGGCAACCACAATGACCAACATAATGGTAAATATGAAATTGAACCTCTTTGGAACATGAGCTTTGATGGTTCTTGTGGTAAAACTGGTTCAGGAGCAGGTGTTTGGGTACACAACACTAAGAACAGCCATGTAGAGGGTCACTCATATAAATTGAACTTCCAATGCACAAATAACATAGCAGAATATGAGGCACTTCTCCTAGGGATACAATTACTCAAGAAATTAAGAGCCAAAAGGATCTCTGTCCATGGGGATTCTGAGCTAGTCATTAGGAAGATTAAGGGAGAATATTTATCTAAACATCCTAGATTAAGATCATATAGGAATGATGCCCTTGACCTCCTAAAAACATTCCAAGAATATGATCTTACCTTTTTCCCAAGGAATCAAAATATCTTTGCCAATGGTCTAGCATTTGTAGCCAATACTTGTCAAAAACCTCATCATAACAAAAAATACATAGTACAAGTCAAATATAGGCCATCAATCCCTGATAATATAAAATATTGGCAAGTTTTTGAAGGTGATAAACAGATTGAATATTTCTTGCAATCTAGAAATGAGTTTGAGATGCCAAATTCAGACTCAGATTATGAAGAGGACTGCTCTACTAAGGAACAAACATACACAAAAGAGCCTCCTGATAATAATGATATAAATCTTCTAGAAAAAGATGGCCCACATGAGACAAATTGTGTGCAGATTTAGAAAAATAAGATTTTGAAGTGCTGCAGTCCAGAGATAATACCTTGCCAAAAGGGTTGGTTCCTCTAGAGGAACTTTTTTATTTCAATGATGTTGCTAAGAAGCCAAAGATGGAATCTATTAAAGCAGAGGTAGAAGAATGCAATATAGGTAGTGAACAAGAACCCAAAATGATAAAACTGTCAAAAACCCTGCCAGCTCCTATGAAATAGAAATATATTGAGTTGTTCAAGGAATTTACTAATGTGTTTTCTTGGAGCTATGAAGATTTAAATTCATATGATACTGATATCATTTAGCACAAGATTCCTCTCAAAGAAAACCATAAACCCTTTAAACAGAGATTACGCAGAATAAATCCTATACAACTGCCACTGGTCGAGAAAGAAATAAAGAAAATGTATGATGCTGGAATAATAGTCCCTCTGAGATATTCAAAATGGGTTTCAAATCTTGTATCTGTAAGGAAGAAGAAAGGAGAAATTAGGCTATGCATAGACTTCAGAAATTTAAACAAAGCCTCCTTAAAGGACAACTACCCATTACCAAAAATGGATCACATATTAGAAAGGGTAGTAGGATCCAAAATAATATCTCTGCTGGATAGATTTTCAGGGTACAATCAGGTGCTAGTACATCCAGATGATCAACTCAAGACAACTTTCACCACACCCTGGGGCACCTTCATGTATGTTAAAATGCCTTTTGGGTTAATGAATGCTAGAGCTACTTTCCAAAGAGAAATGGATATTACTTTCTCAGAAGAAATAGGTTACTTCATTGTGATATATCCTGATGACATCATAGTCTATTCAAAAACCGATGAATAACACCTAGCTCACTTAAGAAAGGTCTTTGAAAAGTGTAGAAAGTATGATCTTTCTTTAAATCCCAAGAAAAATTTGTTTGGCCTTCAAGAAGGGAAGCTTTTAGGCCATATCATATTTGAAGAAGGGATCAAGATTGACCCAAAAAGGGTTGAAAGAATATTGCAAATCAGTCATCCAAGAAACATTAAATAGCTACAATATTTCATTGGAAAGATAAATTTCTTAAGAAGGTTCGTACCAAACCTTGCAGAACTCCTAAGAAACATCACTAGCATGCTCAAAAGAGAAACATGAGTTAAGTGGACGATATAGGCAAAGGAATATTTTGACTTGGTGAAGCAAGAAATTACACAAACACCAGTTCTGATCAGCCCTAACTTCACCAAGGATTTCTTCATATTCTCCTTTGCATCAGAACACACAGTTGTTGTTGTCTTACTACAGAAAAATATAAAAGGACAGGAGCAGCCCATAGAATTTTTCAGCCAAGCATTAAGAGATGCACCTCTGAAATATAATATCATGGAAAAGTAGGCTTTTGCCTTAATCAAAGCACTAAAATATTTTAGAGTCTACATTTTGCATTCACACGTCATTGCATTTGTGCCTCACATAGTGGTCAAAGACATCTTGATGGTAAAAGAGGTAAGTGGATTGTTGTCATATTAGAATATGATCTGTAAATTAGGCCCACCAAGCTAATCAAAGGACTAGAAAAATTGATGGTTGAAGCAAATTTTCAAGCACTGGACATCAATATGATTAATGTTGGATGAACAAGAGGAGTTGGCGACTCCACCTATTGAGGAAGCATTTCTAAACTCACCTTGGTATGTTGATATATTATATGTGATTTTTAATCTGAATGTTCCTCCTGGTTTGTCCAAAATAAAGGCCAGATTCTTGAAGTTAAAAGCTGTAAATTTCTGCATCTTGGATAAAATTTTGTATTGGAAAATTTCTGGTGGTATATTGCTTAAATATTTGCCTGAAGAAGATGCAGATAGGATCATGCATGAATTTCATGAAGGAGAATGTGGAGGTCACCTATACTAGAAAACCACTATCAATAAAATCCTTAGAGTTGGTTACTATTGTTCCCACCCTCTTTCAGGACATCCATAAAATGGTAGTTGCATGTCATAAATGCCAAATTTTTTAGGGTAAAAGAAAACTGTTGCCTTTGCCTTTATAGCCAATTTCTGTTGAAGCTCCTTTTCAGCAATGGGGTCTTGATTTTATTGGAGAAATCCACCCTGCCTCCTCTGCCCATCATAAATGGATCTTTACTACAACTGAATATTTTACAAAGTGGATAGAAGCCATTCCTTCCAGGATTGCGCCAGCCTCAGTAATTATCAAATTTCTTGAAAATAATATCCTATCTAGATTTGGCTGTCTTGGGAAAATCATAACTGAAAATGCTGCTGCTTTTAGATCCAAGAAAATGGTGGATTTTTGCCACAGATATAGCATCAATTTGGGTCATTAAACATCTTATTACCCTCAAGGTAATGGGTTAGCTGAATCCTCAAACAAAAGCTTGGTGAACATCATCAAAAAGTTGCTGGAAGAGAACAAGAAATCATGGCACAACAAACTAGTTCATGCACTTTGGGCAGACAGATTAACAAATAAGAATTCAATTGGTATGTCTCCCTATCAGTTAGTATATGGAGCAGATGCAGTTTTCCCAACAAGCTTGGGAGTGCCAGTAATGAAGCTCATTCAAGAAGAACAGTCTGAAGAAAATCATATGCAAAGGAGAATAAACCAAACTGTCCAGCTGCAGCAAACCAGAGAAGAAGTGTACAACAGGACACAACAAGTACAAGAAAACATCAATACACTCTTTGACAAAAGGACCAAGGAAAATTATTTCAGCATTGGAGATAAAGTGCTGAAGTGGGATTCCAGGAGAGAGGACAAAGGCAAGCATGGAAAATTTGAAAATCTATGGAAAGGTCCATACATCATCCATATTGCAAGAGGTAATAATGCATTTTTTATACAATAAATGGGTGGGACAGAATTATTTGGAGGTCCTGTCAACGGTAGGATGCTCAAGAATTATTTCAGTTGAAGATCTCAGTTTAAATTTTTATTCATTGTATATAACATTGTTTAAACAAAAATTTCAAAAAAAAAAAAAATTGTTATAAAAAAGAAAGAAAGAAAAAAAGAAAAGAGGGAAAATAAAAAGAGAAAAGGTAAAGCCCCATACCAAAAAATGAAAAATTCTAAAAGTGTGCAAGTCCAAATGGCACTAATTTTGAAAATGAATTATTTTTCAATCATACAACCTAATCATGATTGAGCAAATTTTTATTTTTTGTTGATACGATAGAAAATGAAGATTTGCCAAACTATCTAAAATTGGCTTATCAGTAGATAAAAAATTACATTGGTTCCAAAGTCTAAAGTCTGAACCAAAGAGAAAAGAAAGGGATAAATGAAAATTCCAGATCAAAGCCCTTAGTTTTACTTTTACTTTTTTCAAAATAAAATTTGTGTACAGCTTGTCCAAAATGCCACAATTCATGACAATCAAACTGCTTAATCTTGATTCAGTCATGATTTAAATTTCATGTTGATAGTTAGTGAATTAAAATCTGTCAAATTGTTTAATCTTGACAGATAAGTAGATTAGATAGAGAATAAAAAAAGCTCATCGCCTAATCGAGCCTTGAAGCCACAGGTATAGTAGAGATAGATAGTTTTTCTTTTCAAAAGAAAAATAATGACAAGGGCTTACCAGTCTAAAATGCACCCAAATGAAGAAAAAATGTTAGACTAGAATGATGGGTAGGCAGAGTTTGTTTGTAGGAAGCATGGTTGTCAATTTCTGAAGGCCTCAGTTACAAAAGTTGCAGTAGGTCAGCAAGCACAAGATGAAAATAAACCACAAGTACATAAGGCATTGATCTACAAAATCCAGAGATCTGAAATATGAGGTTCTTGACAGCTCTTAGAGGACCTACCCTCCCCAGCTGGAGCCATTGTTAGTCTCATGTATTCACAGTATCACTAGGTGACTATGGATTTTCTACGATCTGCTGAAAATAACATTCTATAACTATCATCTATTTTCAGAAATTTCACTGCCTTCATTATCTCCATTTAACCTATTCACTATATCTCATTTGGCCCTTATTTCAAAATACCCTCATGATACTGAAATTTCATGTTTTACCATAAGACCCTCATTCTCACCTTTTTTCCCTACCCAAAACTCCATTTAACCCCTCCTTTTCACTCATCCCCCTCTTTACCTTCAAAACAATGAAAAAAACCCTTTTTTCATTGTTTTTGAATAAATTTTATTTTTTATTTGGGACCCACTCTTTAAATAAACTCTGTTTATTTATAAAAGTACATGACCCCTTCTATTTTTATCCTCTACCTTCTTAACCTAAACCTCAGCTCTCATAAGACCCTGGCCCTAAACCCTTTTAAGCGCCTATGCTCTTAAATATACCTGGGCCCCCACCATACTAACCTCCCACCCTAAAAACCTTACCATCCGCTCATTTAACCATGCCCTCCACTTTATATTAAGCGCTCCCACTTAAATTCTTAACCCAAACCTCGTCTATAATAAACCCCCTGCCGCGTATCATCCCGGCCCCACATTATTATAACCCATCGTTTCATCATTACTCCGACCACCGTTGGATCATTTCCTCCTGATCCAGCAACCCTAATCCCGTATCGCACTTCCAAAAGCGTGAAGGTTAAAAACCCTTCGACCTTGCGATATGAGCGGTTTTACCGCCTGTCCTCCCCTCCACGTGTCATCCCCTCTGTGGTATCGCATCCCCGCGATCTATACTGCCTCACCACCCTCATCTCATGCGAAAACAGTTTACCGCCTCCCCGCAATAACCTGAAACCATTGACCCTTTCAAACACACTGAAGCCCGAAAAATCTACGACAAGCCCCCATTTTCCAGACTCTATACACTGAGCAGGTTTTAATTAACGATTGTTTTTTATTGTGCAGGCGATCAAGGTAGAAAACGCATAAATTGCGTTTCTGAAGTCCAAAAATTGTTTAAACAGGTATTTTTGGTGACGATCCAGAGTGTCTTGTTTCATTAAAATGATTTGGAGCATAAGGTCAAGCAGAATCATCAATGGATCAAGACCATTGATGGTCATTTAAACATTCTCAGTTCAGCAAGTTTTTAATCAAAGGTCAAAGAGACAGAGAAAAGAAAAGAAGGAATTTCACAATGGCACGCAAAGATAAAGACAGGTGAAGAACAGAGTTAAAAGGACAGTTCAGAGTTAAAAAGATTCATCATGACAGTGAGAGGTTAAAGGAATTAAATGGGTTAATCAAAGGTTTAAAAGGAAAGATATAGTCAAAAGACAGGGTTATAAGACCAAGTTAAAAGCAAAACATACAAAGATTAAAGAAAAGACTGTCAAAGAGAGATCAAAGAGGGCAGAATTAAAGAGCCAAATCAGAGGGTTAAAGGAAAAAACAAAGACAAATCAGCGAAGAAAAGAGATCCCAAATGACTAAGGCACCCAACAATTACTCCTTCATATCACATTTGCCACCTACAACCTAAATTTACTTCAATAAAAGCAGCTACAACTAATAAAGTAGTCAAAGATATTTTCAGTAGGTCAACAATTATTATAAAAGTTAATGAAAATCCAAAAAGTCAAAAATATCTCAAACTCAACAGTAAATTAGGAAGTTATTGTTACAGTGAGTCATTCAGTGATATTTTTCCTTGGGCCTTGCATGGTCTCAAAGGTCAAGATGACATTTACTCTGTAATAACTATAGCCTAAAACCCTAGATTAGGATCACCTCCTCATATGCAAATAGATACTGCATGTATTGTTCATTATTCTTATTGGTTGGTTGATTGGTTAGTTGGCTGAGATGTTAGGCTGGATTTTGATCAGACTCTAAGTTGTAGAGATTATTTCACTAGAGTATTGTAACTATTTTGGACATCATCAATACAAGCACGTTCACAGGATTCTTGAGCTATGTTAACGGTGATGTTATCCTTATTTGTCATTGTTTTTCTTCTGTTTTCCATATTGTCCATTATTTCTCTGATAAAAGAACAGAAATTTTAGATTAAGATATGCTGTCTTAGCACCTTAATTCTATCTGCTTCTTTCATCTTAATGTTTTCTTCTGTAAGGTCTGATTATAAAATTCATGGGCGTCCTGCTCTTTAGTTCCACCTAGCTTGTTGCTTGATGTTTACTTAGTATAGTTTAGCCAAAGAAGTTTATGGTTTGCCCTGTCCTTCGATTTTTCTTAAACTGTTTCTTTAAAGGCCTTCTTTGAAGTTTTATTAAAGAGTTTAGGTGTGTCCTGCTCTTTAGTTTCACTGACTGTTATCTTGAATTTTTTCTTTGTCTGAAAGTAATAGCTAGAGAATTCAGGGGTGTCTTGCTCTCTAGGATTGTTGGATTGTTGTCTTAAGGTTTACTTAGTAAAGTTTAGCTAAAGGAATTTATGGTTCGCCCTGCTCTTTAGTTCCTCTTAAATAATTATCTTAAAGGCTTTCCTTGTTGAAGTATAGTTAAAGGATTCTTAATTTCCCTTTAGTTTTACTGATTTCACAACTTGCTGTCATTTCATATTTCATCTAATCTAAAAGATCCACTTGATATAGTTAGCTTGCCCTATGAAAACCCTTGCAGAGTTGATGTACAATTAGAGTCTCTTATGACTCCATAGCCCAATGGATTAATGCTTCTCATAATCTATCTATTCAACTGAAACACTCAATCAATTAATCAAACAATCAATCAATCAAAATAAAACAAACAGTCCTAGAACTAGCCTAAAATCAAAAAACATAAGCATAAAGACACATAACTTTCATCACAAACATAGAAAGAGCCCTCTCTGAGTCCAGGAAGGCTAGGTCCTTGGACTCCAAAGTGGTCTGATGTGGTTCCCTACAGAGTTGTTCTTGCCAATCTTGCAAATCACGGGGAGCCAACATGTACAGAGGGCCAATTAGAACCCGCCAAGTGATGGTTCTACAAGAGTGAGTTGGCATATTTTTATTGGCTCGTACAATGGGGAGGTGTCCCTATTAGAGGACGCCACATGGCTCTATCGAAGGGTGCCAAGTGGACCTCCATGATTGGCCAAAAATTTGCAAATGGGTTCGAAGGCCTCAGCGGGGTTCAACCCCTCAACCTGCTGCACACAAACTCCATGTTTTACTGTTGGGCTACAACTATGGTTACATTGAAGGAAGCATATATTTCAATTCATGTGTTTCAATGTTTGGGAGGAGGGGTCGGGCGGTGAGCCCCAACCCCTGGTCATACCACCAACCATATGACCATTGGCAGACATAGTTGAGTGGTTAACGGAGTGAGGGCGAGGACCAACCCCAACCCCTGGTCACAAAGATGGTATGGGACCAAGCGTGAGAGATGAGGGTGCTACCGGAGTGGGGGTGGGGATTCGTCCCTAGCCCCTGGTGTTGTGGACGCCATGGGGCTTAGCCTGGAGCCAAGTCCGATGAGGGCGACAGTTAAGGCTTGACCCCTGGTTACAACGATTCACCGTAACCTAAGGCGATAAGAAAGGGAGCTAGCTCGGTGAGGGCGAGTATTTGGCCCTAGGCCCCAACCATGTCACCACCATGTGACCATGCCTAACGAGAAAGAAGCTCATGTCGGCAGGGGCAGACCTTTGGCCCCAACCCTCAGCCTCATGAGCTCCATGTGGCCCTATTTTTGCGCATAGGTGTTACTTGGAATTTTAATGAGGCAAAAAAATGTTCCTTTTGCAAGAAAAATTATTGCTTCCTGAACTATGAAAAGGGAGAAAATGTCGCACATTTTGCAATTTTGGCCAAATTGCAGGACATATAAGAGAGCTTTGCTTGCAAAAGCATAACTTTCTCAATTTTGAACCTTTTTGAGCTCAAGAAGAGCCTAGATGGGGGTTTTTCAGCGTCTTGAATTCAACGGTAGACTCAGTTTTATGATTTGAGCACTGTGTGATAGAAATTTTGCAGGATTGATTGTTTTAGAGCCGAGACAATCAAAGTTTTGGAAGTAGTTTGAAGGCATTTTAAGCATGGAAAGAACCTTGTAGGGGTTTTCCAACCTTCTTATTTCATCTGCAGTAGTTGTTACTTATGTAGTGAAACTCTTTTTAGTATTTCCTCATTATGTGTTCATGAGAGAAGCTCTTTTCAGTACTTCAATGTGGAGTTGTTGTACATTTTTAAGATTGGTTTTCAGATGGAGTACAAGGACTTGATGTGTGAGTCCTTTTTATGTTGACCTTTTCATTACTTGTTGTAACGAGTCATATCTTTGGAGTCAGAATTATTTGTAGGAGAATGTTTCCTTGTAAGGGAAATAAGCCACTCAACTCTCAACAATTTGTATGTACTCATTTGCCACTGAAAACAATAGAGCAGTCTAGCTGTTGGAGTAGCCCCAGGGACGTAGCCCAGGAGGGTTGAACTCCGTCATCAAATTCTAGTTTCTTTTCTTCATATTTTCCAGTTTGAGTTGCATGTGAATGTGTTACTTTTTAAAATTTCATGTCAAAACTAACTCATCACCTTGAAGATATTATGAAATTGGTTACCTTTTAAAGACCCATTTTGTTTACTTGCAAAGTGTGAGAGGATGGTCAATTTTTGTGAGGAGAAGTTTTCCTCCATTTTCGGATCATTGAATAAGGGCCATATTTTTTCAACAATGCAAGACACTTCATGAGATTTTTGAAGGGGAAATATAATGCAAATAAGGAGGATTTCCTTGCAGTCCTGGTGTGGATCTGTCTCTTTTCTCTTCCTAAGTAATACTAGGAGGAGGGCCCTTGAAGGTAATGGAAATGTCATCGAAAATTTTGTCAAAGTATCATAGGTTACCAAAATAGGGAGGTACACTTCATATGCATGGATATGTAGTTACATGAATATCTCCCGATCTATTCCAACCTCCATCGATATTCACTATCATGATAATCTTTTCAAAGCAGTCTCTAGATTATGACAAGTCCCCTTTAGATGGAGATGTTGTGATATGAGCATCTTATTAGGGACTGTTAGATAAATACAAAGGAATTGTTTGAATAAAATCCGTCTTGGAAAGAGCTAACTAATTTGGGAAAATTCCCCCAAAGAAGAAGAAATTTGAGCCCCCAAGACACCTCAAATCCTCACTAAATCCCTAGATCTGAAAATTTGTTTGATTCTCTCTCCTCTTTGCAGGGGGCTTCAAAGTAAGCCAAAATTCAATTAAGCATGCAATCAATATAAGGTAAATATCATAACCCTACATAGGTTGTGCGAAAATTCTCTTGAAGAGCACCAACAAAATCTATTGCCATAGGAAATGATTATCCCTCCTTCGAAAGAAGTTGAAGCAAAATCTCTACTAGAAGATATGGATATGGATGGCCCATGAGTAATTTCCCTTGCAATAGAATGGCATGGAAAAGATGTGAAGGACATGCCATATCATGAGGCTAGGATTTTGTATAAGGTCTATCTTCAAAGCAAGAAATTGGGCTCAAGTTCCTCATAGTCCAGTCTTGGGGTTCAAACAATGGATTTCAAGGTGGTCTTCAAACAAGACAAAGAGGCCAGAAAACGATGCCGCAAGAGAAATAAGGCACAACTCTAAGAAGACAATGAACAATTAGTTAACTCAAGAAAATTCATGCAAAATTTTGAGGCATTTCTCCCTTTGAAATTTTGAATCCTCAAGGAGTTTTCTATGTTGTTATGATTATCATTTTCTAAATGCCTGTTATTGCTAGGTAGCATGTTACTTCGAAGTTTTTGTTGGATTTTAGTCATGTTTTCGAAATTCAGGCTATGTAACTTTTTCTAATTAATGAAAGGATCCATTAACCCTGCCACCCGGCCTCGCACCACCCCACCCCACCCCATCCCACCAAAAAAAAAAAAAAATCATAATATACATATAACATTAAAATATATAAGATATAAATAGTGACTATAAATTAATATCTTTTTTACCATATAAATTAAAAATTATTCCCTAACTATATTTAAATTTAACTAATAAGCACATAAAAGCTAAATATATTTTTTTCTTTCTTCTAAACTTGGTAGTACCTCTCTATTCATTCATCTAATCAAAATAGCAGGTTACATTATCGGATTGTATACTTGATGGTCTATTGTCTACTACATCTAGTGACATATAAAGAAAGTAAATGCCATCTGCTCTTAATACTTACAATAACCTTAAAATATAACAAGATTGTTAACCATGGATATTCACCCGCACCTTACCATTGATATTATTAACTTGTACATATGCTTTCTTACAATACCATGGGTCAATACCATGGCTTATCAATACCACATGCCCAAAAACCATAACTCATTTCACAATCATAATATTTTATAGATATATATTTTTAATTTATTTTTATAACATTTTTTAAATTAAAGCTAAAAGGAAAAAAATTATAATTGCTTTTGAGATATATTTAAACCCTCTATCCTCACTACTAAATTTATTTCATGGATATTTCATAGAGATTAGATCAAGGTTTTAATAAAATTAATAATGAGAATACTTTTATATATAGAGATGAGAAATTTATATATTATAAATAATATTATTAATAACAAGCATAGATCCATCTTAACTAAGGAAATACCAAATTATGAGAGGAATCAAGTCAATCATTTCTTAATTTTACATTAAAAAAATTGTATTTTAAGATATTTGATCATTATCAATACTTAGTAACTCTATAGTTAAATAAATTTATATTATATAACAATAATGAATTGTGCATTAAATTTAAAAATTCATATATATTTTTTAAATAAACAAATATTTTGAAAATTGAAGGCTTCCTATTTCAACTTAATTAGCTGAAGACTTCCTATTTAAACTTAAGGTGAATAATCATATGTTAATTTTTTTTTTTTTTTTTTTTAATTGACTCAATATATTCTTCCTCTGAATGCTTATCAATGTTTGTAGTTGTCAAATAGTTTGTACGGTTGTAGTGTGTCAAAGAATTTGGTAAGTTGCATTGACTTTTAATAAATTTAAGTTTAAACTTAAGGTGAATAATCATATGTTAATTTTTTTTTTTTTTTTTTTTAATTGACTCAATATATTCTTCCTCTGAATGCTTATCAATGTTTGTAGTTGTCAAATAGTTTGTACGGTTGTAGTGTGTCAAAGAATTTGGTAAGTTGCATTGACTTTTAATAAATTTAAGAATTTTGATGTCCCAACACCCACCAATTTCCTAGGGATTTTCAAAGCTTAATTTTACAAAAGTGCCTTATATCTTGGAAGGATAGAAACTCTTCAACACTAACGTTTTTCATCAAGACCTTGGGTTAAGTAAAATCAAAGTTAATAATAATATTTTTGTTGCAATAGTTAACAATAATATTTTTGTTACAATAGTTTTTTTTTGTTATATATTTATCAATGATAGGTACAAATGAAACTTTGGCTATATCAACCACATTAATATATTTAATTTGGTTGTACTAGTTAAATAAAATTTCCCACTTCATATCATTTAAAATATTCATACAATTTAAATTTAAAGTAATTTTGAACTTATGGATATTTGTAATTATTGATTAATGGGATGAAATCTTCTCAATTTTAAAGTATAGAATTTAAAGTTAGGAGATTATTTACTTGATATGGATATGGGTAGTTAGCAAAAAGACACTATTGTTCTTAATGAAATATAAAATCATATTAATTTTATCGGTCCAAGTTTAAGGTTATTTGATATGAACAATGAAATTGGTAACAGGTTTAAGGTTATTTGATATGAACAATGGAATTTGTAATAAGGAAATTAATGTTTTTATGGAAGTGTTATTCAAAATTATTGAAAGGATTTTTTATTTTTTTAAATGTGTTAGATGTAAATCAAAGTAACAATGTTTATATGAATTGGATTAGGTTTTGTGGTAGGTTAATGAATATGTATATTTTTAAATGAATTGAATTGAAGTAATTTATAATGAAGGAGAATTTTAATAGAATAATTTAGAGTAGAAGTTACTTATATATATGATTCTATTATTTTTATGTCGTAAGGTGTTTTTTTTTTAAACAATATTCCTCTAGTTGTTATCGGTTCTTATTTGTGCCATTGGATCAAATGTTAGATGATTGAAATGTTTTAGGTCATTAGATCCATTGCCTCATTCATTTATGTTCTGCTAACTACCTAACTACCTCCTTATTGGGCTTGTTCTTTCTATTCATATCGATCCAAAACTACGGTCACTGAACTCTAATGTTCTGAATATTTTCTTTGCGACCTTTTGACTCAAATCCTTTTTGCTGCAAAATGATTTTTATACAAAGATTTCATAGTATTAACTGTTGAGATTCAACAAGAAGATCCTAGTGAAAATTAAGCACTTACACTAGGATGGGGCGTCAGGCTATTTTTAGGTGTATGTCTATTTATAGATGTATGTGCATAATCTATTTATAGAATGCATGTCTATTTATAGATGCATGTCTATATTTATTATCCCTTAATTTATATGGACAATAAACTATAATCTATTCTCAATGAGCACTTGGAAATAGTTAACTGAAGTGGCAAATCAGTTAGCTAAGTGAATTTCGAGTTGAGTGATTGGTTGGTGGGACATGCAGGTTGATTTGAGTTGTAACTGAGTTATTCGAGTTGTAACTGAGAGATTTGAGTTGTAACAGAGTTGGAAGTGCAATTGTGCAAGTTGTAAAGTAGTTTAACTCAGTTAAGTGAGTTAAACTCAGTTGTGCTAGTTGTAACTAAAGATACACTAGTGAGAGATCAAGTGAATTAATTATTCATTAATTCACAATCAGTGGTATCACATGCAACTAAACATTTACTATTATTAACTGCATGCATGTAATATCCAGTGGAGACCCAGTTGAGTTCTAAGTGAAAGGGAAGTTGACTATCAGTTGTGACATTATCCAGTTGCACACATGCAAACACAAACACATTGGATGTGCCCATGAGGATTGCGCAGTCAAGGTAGGCAGGATTGCATTCATTCAGGGATTTCTTTCAGCAGGGATTGCGCAGTGGAGGCAGGCTGTTTGGAGACAGTAAATTGAGCAAGTGATTTGCCAATTTTTATATGACAGTGTGAGACAATTAGCTGATGTACTGAGAGCTCTTGTGATTGGAGTTTTGTATGTAATTGTTTCATGGTCCATGATATAATATAAAATATAAGATAGTGGGTTTTTAGCTATAAGATTTCCCCAGGAAATTATATGTGTTGTGTGTGATTGATATTTCTTCATGACATTGTAATTGGCGATTGTGTTTTTAATTCCGCAGAAGATTTGTAGAAGTGATTCAGTATTTAACTTTAGTACATTGTTAGATCAAGTGAATCCAAGATATACATGCATATTGTATAATTTCTACATGGTATCGGAGCACAGGAAATTGCAGAATTGAAGAAGGAGCTGAGTTTGTTGGTGGATAGAATTCAAATTTGCAGAAAGACTTTCTTTATGCTATAGCTGATTCAAGATCGAAATGGCTTTCAATGGCTTTAGGTTGGAGTATGCACTCGAGGGCAGCTCGAACTACATTGTTTGGAAGGACAGGATGGAGGCGGTACTCGAAGACAATGGCTTGAAGGAATTCATTGAAAAAGATGTTCCTAAGCCAGATGTTGCAGATGTTTCCAATCTTGATTTATGGAAAAATAAAGTGGCAAAAGCGAGGAGGATCCTGTTGGAGGGAGTACGAGACAACATTGTCTCAAGCCTCCATGGGAAAGCCACACCATATGCTATGTGGAAGGACTTTATGGATCTATTCCAAAGTAGCAATGACCATAGGAAATTTGCGCTCAAAGATAAACTCAGGAAGATCAAGATGGAAATGGGCGACACCATTCCAAAGTATCTCACGAAGTTTGTCCAATGTCGAGATGAACTAGGGAGTGTGGGAATAACAGTTGTTGATGATGATTTGGTGAGTTTGGCTCTCTTGGGACTTCCTAAGAGTTGGCACAGTTATGAAGACTCTGTCAATGGACGGGAAAAATTTCCAAATTGGGAACAACTGTGGTCGGATTTGGTGCAGGAGGAGTTTAGGCAGAACACCAAATATGGATCTTCATCAAAGCATGATGATGAAGAGGATTGTGCTTTGGCTACCAAGTCGAAGAAGGGGAAGGGGAAGAAATTCCATTCTAAATCCGAGTCTAAAGGCAAGAAGCAGAACATGTCCAAGGTGAAGTGTTTTCACTGTCACGAACATGGGCATTTTGCTACTAACTTTCCATAAAAGAAGAGAACAAGAAGGCTGCTGGAGATGTAACTGGTGAGGCCCTTGCCTCACAATTTGAGCTTGACTTCTCCTTGATTGCATGCCTGCTGTCAAGTGCATTGGAATTGGTGTGGTATTTGGATAGTGGCACTTCCTTTCACATGACGATAGATAAGGAACTTTTCAGTGACTTGGAGGAGAAAGATCTCCAGATGCATATTGAGATGGGCGACGATGGATGGTACAATGCTACTAGGATTGGTACCATTACCTTTCAGAGGAATTTAGGTAAACCATTTCAAATAAAAGATGTTATGCATGTACCAGGTCTGAAGAAAAATTTGGTCTCAGTTGCAATGTTGGAGGATCGAGGCTATGACAATTTTTTTAGTGATGGAAAATATTTCCTGCGACATAAAACATCGGGTCAAGCCAAGAGGAAAGGGATTCGAGTTAAGAATCTCTACAAGATGGAGGTAGATGGTTGCGCTGCTATGATGGGCAAGGCGAAGAAAATGGTGAGCCGGGATGAGGGCTAGTTATGGCACAGGTGATTGGAAAATCTTCATCATGGAGCCTTAAAAGTCATGTAGCAAATATCTACTGGACTTCCATTGGGAACACTTGCCAAGTTAGATCAGTGCAAGGGTTGCACCATGGGGAAGTATGTAAATTCCACCTTTCATGAGAAGGAGAACCGTGCTTCGAGGATCCTTGAGAGAGTTCACACAGACATGTGTGGACCATTCTCAGTTGCTTTAAAAACAAAACATAAGTACTATGTAATATTTGTTGATGACTTTTCTCGTAAATGATGGATCTTCTTCATGCAGAAGAAAGATCAAACATTCTCTAAGTTTTGTGAGTTTAAGGCATTGGTGGAGAAAGAGTCGGGAAAGAAAGTGAAGGATCTTAGGAGGGATAATGGTGGAGAATACATCTCTAACGAATTCAAGAAATTCTGCAGCAAAGAAGGAATTTGAAGAGAACTCATAACGCCTCATAACCCACAACAAAATGGGGTCGCAGAGAGGAAGAACAAAACGATCGTGGGTGCAACATGAGCAATGTTGCATGATCATGGCCTACCATCGCATTTGTGGGCGGAAGCTTGCAACACTGTGGTTTATGTGCAGAACTATTGTCCTCATAGAGTATTTGGCATGAGTACACCTGAAGAAGCTTTCACCGGTAAGAATTTAGATGTTTCACAATTAAAGATTTTTGGCTCATCTGTTTATGTGCATGTGACCAAGGACGCCAGGAAGAAGCTAGAGTCGACTGCCGAAGTTGGAATTTTTGTGGGGTACATAGAAACACCCCATAATTATCGTGTTTATTTCCAAACAACAGAATGAATGTTGTGCGACGCGATATAAAATTTGATGAGGGGAAAGCCATGTGGTTGTCGCTTGAGAGGGAGTTGGACTTGCATGCAAAGGAGGAATTGTTGGTTCCCAAAGATGAGTCTCTAGATGTGGATCAACCATAGGAGGAGGTTCATGGAGTGGAGGAAGAACTCATGCAGAGCCATCCATCAGAAATTGTAGAAAGCGCACTACGGAAGATGATAGGCTAAGACTTGATGCTGCAGAGAATGTAGGAGCCCCTACTTCAAAGCGCAGACAAAGACATCCTCCTGGCTGATTTACTGGATACATGGCTCTCATGAGAAAATGTGTTGTGACTGAAACCATCTTCCTTTCTGGAAGCAGTGTAGGAGCCCACTTGGGTTGATTCAATGGTGGATAAGTATGACTCTATTGTTAAAACAGTGCTAGGGAAATTGTTCCAAGGCCGATTGATAAATCAGTGGTAGGTTCGAGATGGATCTACAAGGTAAAGCAAGTTGCTGATGGGAGTGTGGAGAAATAAAAGGCTAGATGTGTGGCCCGATGCTTCTCACAGATTGAGGGGATAGATTATGAAGAGACCTTTGCACCTGTCGCAAGGTATTCTTCCATAAGATCCATCCTTGATTTCTCAGCGCATATGGGCTGGCACATTCATCATATGGATGTGAAAATTGTGTTTCTCAATGGGATCATTGAGGAAGAGGTGTACATAGAGCAGCCTAAAGGTTTCGAGATCTTCAACAACGAGTCACATGTGTGAAAACTCAAAAGAGTGTTGTATGGACTGAAGCAAGCACCCCATGCTTGGTACACTTAGATAGACAACTATTTCACTGGATCGGGCTTCACCAAAAGTGAAGTAGATGCAGACCTGTACCAAATTTTGGTGGAGGGTAAGCTTTTAATCATTGTTCTTTATGTTGATGATTTAATATTTACTGGTGATGAGCAGCTGATACACTCATGAAAGGAGGATCTTGCAAGGGAGTTCGAAATGAAGGATTTGGGCCTCCTTCATTATTTCCTTGGATTGGAAATATGGCAGCGATATGGTGAAGTTTTTGTGTCTCAAGGAAAGTATGCAAAAGAGATACTGGGTAAGTTTAACATGGAGGGTTGCAAACCCATGGATACTCCTCTTCCAGGAAACTGGAGGAAAGAGGATGCTACTTCTGGAGAGGTATTGGATGCTACTGTCTATCGACAGTTAGTGGGTTCGCTAATGTATCTAGTGAACACAAGACTGAACATTTGCTATGTGGTTAACCAACAGATTCAAGCTATGGTTAAGCCTACCAAGCTCTTTTGGAAGGCAGATAAGCATGTCCTGAGATACCTGAGGGGCACATCAGAGTATGGTTTATGGTATAGACAGACGGATGGAGTGAAGTTGCATGGCTTCAGGGATGCAGATTGGGTTGGAAATCCAACAGACAGAAAGAGCACATTAGGGGGGATCTTTAGCATTGGATCTACAATTGTTACTTGGTATAGCAGGAAGCACAGATCCATGGTACCCAGTTCAGCGGAAGTGGAATACATGGTAGTGAGTCAAGCTGCATATGAGGCTATCTGGATGAGAAAGATCTTGGTTGGTTTGTTTCGTTTTCATATGGATCTAGTGATTCATTGTGATAATCAGAGTTGTATTAAACTCTCGATTAATCATGTGTTTCATGATAGATCCAATCATATATATATCCAGTACAATCATCTTATAGATTGTGTGCAGAGGAGAATCATGTTGCTTCAGTACATTCCCATGGAAGATCATGATGCAAATATTTTGACGAAGGCGCTCACCAGGAGAAAATTCGAATACCATAGAGATAGGATCAAGGTGAAGGATAATCACTTTCTTGTTGAGAGGGAGTGTTGAGATTCAACAAGAAGATCGTAGTGAAAATTAAGCACCTACACTAGGATGGGGCCTCAGGCTATTTTTAGGTGTATGTCTATTTATAGATGTATGTGCATAATCTATTTATAGAATGCATGTATATTTATAGATGCATGTCTATCTTTATTATCCCTTAATTTAGATGGAAAATAAACTATAATCTATTCTCAATGAGCACTTGGAAATAGTTAATTGAAGTGGAAAATCAGTTAGATAAGTGAATTTCGAGTTGAGTGGTTGGTTGGTGGGACATGCAGGTTGAATTGAGTTGTAACTGAGTGATTTGAGTTGTAACATAGTTGGAAGTGAATTTGTACAAGTTTTAAAGTAGTTTAACTCAGTTAAGTGAGTTAAACTCAGTTGTGCTAGTTGTAACTAAAGATACACTAGTGAGAGATCAAGTGAATTAATTATTAATTAATTCACAATCAATGGTCTCACATGCAACTGAAGATTTACTATTATTAACTACATGCATGTCAGATCTAGTGGAGACCCAGTTGAGTTCTAGGTGAAATGGAAGTTGACTATCAGTTGTGACATTATACGGTTGCACACATGCAACCACACACACATTGGATGTGCCCATGAGGATTGCACATTCAAGGTAGGCAAGACTGCATTCATTCAGGGATTGCTTTCAGCGGGGATTGCGCAGTGGAGGCAGGCTATCCGGAGACAGTAAATTGAGCAAGTGATTTGCCAATTTTTGTATGACAGTGTGAGACAATTAGTGGATGTACTAAGAGCTCTTGTGATTGAAGTTTTGTATGTAATTGTTCATGATCCATGATATAATATACAATATAATATAGTGAGTTTTTTAGCTATAAGCTTTCCCCAGGAAATTATCTGTGTTGTGTGTGATTGATCTTTCTTCATGATATTGTAATTTGCGATTGTGTTTTTAATTCCACAAAATATTTGTAGAAGCAATTCAGTGTTTAAATTTAGTACATTATTAGATCACGTGAATCCATGATATACATGCATATTGTATAATTTCTACATTAATGATCTTAGCCAAATAGTGTTTCTTTATCATACCAGTACAACACAACCAACTAAATATTCAATCATATTCTGACCTGAAAACTTATGTTCTTGGCTATAAAATTTGCTACGAAGATGGTCACTGACGTTGTAAAAAGTGTCATGAGATGATTTGGTCGTATCCTTCGGTGTTGAGGTAGCTTTGGCCTTGGAAAGTGATGCTAGATTTCATCTCCGCAATTGAAACTTTTTCTCTACAAATCATATGACCTATGTTGTCAGGTGAGAGTATGATATTGAAAATAAATTAAGAAAGCCCATTGATCTAGTAACACAGAGAGAACCCTTATTAGTTTCCTCGCATGCCCATTAGCGACAATCTGGAAAGAGGTTTTAATGTTACTGAATATGCAAGAAGATGTGGATTTTTTTTCAATTGGTAGTTTCCTTATTCAGTGGATTGTTGAAGCTGGTTGGCTTTTGAAGAGCTAGAGGAATTTGACTATGAGGGTAGCAGGGATGCATGACTACTTCGCCCCTGAATACGCTCTCTATGACCAACTTTCGGAGCTATGTTTTTGGATATCGTGAGCGGCAGAAAGGCTCTTCACACATCGCTAGAATCAATATCCTATTACCTTATTACAGATTGATCATGGACCCTTTTGAATGTGGGGAAAGCTCTAGAAGTGGTAGATGAAAGAATTTGCGGCTGAGGGGTGGAGTGAAGCATGGTGAAATTCGTTATAGTGGGTTGTCTGTACACCCATGTTATGGCTACTTTCAGACCAGCGATGGTTGAAGCTTTGAAGATGTTGGAAGGAGACATTGAGATTCTGGAAATACGAGATATGCCTTTTCCTCTCACGCACAAGTCGCTTAACCATGGTAACAATGAAACTACTCTCTATTTTTCTTTTTCCGCGAGTGCGACTCTCCATCCGACACAAGTACTCGGACAGGTATTTTAGCAACTTGTATTATCTCTGAAATCTTGTTTTCACAAATCGATTTCAATGGTGGCCCTTAATTTTAGCTAAGAGTACGTATGTGGATGACATATTTGGACCTTGGGGTCCTAAACCACAGAGCAGAATACCATCATTCTTCCACAGTACAACTAAGAGCCACCACTTCATCACCACTTCATTCCATTAGACAACTAACAATTATGCATTCAGTATGTCATCGACTATCTAAGTCTATCATGGCTGATTGGGAGCAGTGATGCTGACTAAAGTTAATCTTGGTCACATCGCCCAACTCAAAGTATCTCTATGTAACCATCAACTCAAAGTTTCCATTGATGATAGAACATGGAAGAAGGCAAGCTTAGGAAAAGGATACAGGCCTTGTTCTTCCTGTCTTGAGAATTCAAGGAAACCCAAACCTACCTAATGCTCGTTTTACATGTAAAGGAACATGGATAGTACAATTTTATTAATATTTTATCAATGTTTAAATTATTCTTTGATAAAGGTTGGTATTAATATTTCTTGTTTTCTTGTTTTCTTCCTCTAAAGCTTCCCCCTATTAATATGTTCCTTTTCAACCCTCCTCAATGAATTGTTATCTTTTCCTCCCTTCTTTTGTTCGAGAGGATTTTTCAAAATAAAAGTAGTCAACTTATCCCTCATATCTACATCATTAATGTAATGACATGCAACACATCGCAGGGATATCATCTTTGTCTTTGATATCAGAATCTTTGTCTATGGATTTTCACATCCATAGCACTAGACATGTCTCTTTATAAAAACTTCTAGCAAAGGCCACATTCCTGCTATCTATGTAATTCCACCAAATTCCACCACCAATTTTTATGTCAGCGTTTGTACCTAAGTATATTTTTGCAAGGTACAAATGAAAACCAACGTCATCCTTCAGATTATGTAAATGCATAAAGGATGTCTTTTTGAATACTACCCTAGTCGTTGTCTCTGTTTTAGATGGGTACAATGTTTGCATCTTTACATCTTTTCCAGAAAGAAGCCTAAAGCACAAGGTAAGGGTATGTTTGCAAGGTAAGGTTTTTCCTAATATTTGGATCTTTGTTGATCAAGATTACATCTGGAACCCTCCAAACCACTCATAACCCCCAATTTTCTATTTCAATATTTGTAACAAATTTTTTATATATGTGAACATATTATGTTGCATTACATATATGTGTATTGATGAAAGTTTGGTGATACAAGAGGGTTAATCCCTTCGAATTGCCTCTTTCGTGCATCTTCCCAACATTTTTGGAGTGTCTACTTGTTGGTCACTCTTATCATCAATATCTTTGAAACCTCCATGATCCGGTTCAATGGAAGAATATTTCGCCTTTCATTCCTTCACCATGGCTCATTCTCTGTAAAATTTTCTTTCTTATACACTACCTTTTCCTTTTCTACTGCCTTACGACGTTTCTTTTGCAACATATAGTTATTATGAATAGAGATAGTTACAAGGGAGTGAGGTTTTTAAAATTACTTTACTATTCTTTTTTTCTTTTTTCTTTAATAATTTTTATTTTAAAAAAAATATATATTCTCACATGTCACCTATACCACTATAACCTTAAGTATATATGTATATAATCCATGCACATAAATTAATTGAAAAATTTGAACCTCAAATATCATATTTATATAATAGTTCATATCACAAATATAAAAAATTAAATTATTCCAAAACTAATATTTCTATTTTACTCATATTATATTAAATATTATATATAATTTTTATATTTTTTATTAAAATATAATTTAATAATATTAAATTTTGTATCTTACACTAACATAATAATACTTCATTGACACATTGTTACAGGATATCACCTTTAGCATGGCCAAGCATTTCATCTTGTAACTACAATACAAGTTATCGATAACAATCTCTAACAATCTCTTTTCCGGCACAACTCTAAGTTACATACAATCTCTTTTCCGGCACAACTCTAAGTTACATATAAATCTTGTAAGAATTTAGATAACGATGATTTCATCAACATAATTCCACTCTCCCGTGAAATTTAAAAATTAGGTGAACTTCCTAAAAGTACATCCTTTTCTAATAATTTGAAAATTCCTTAGAAAATTCCTTAAGTAGTTCCTGAAACTACTTAAAAGTACATCATCATCATTATTATTATTATTATTATTTGGGATATTTTGCTTAACTAAATTCCAAGAAAAACTTTCAAGATTAACGGAAGTATTCAATGCTCACTGTTTAGGGACTCATAGCTTCCAAGTCCATATCTTTTCCTAGCTTAAGTTATCTATCTAAAAAAGTGGAAAGCATGAAGGTATATGGTTGGTCGAAGAGGAGCTAAAATTTAGGAAGAAAATTTGGAGAAGGTAAAATAGGATAAATTCTAAAGAGTAGATAAAATATTGAGTGTTTGAAAAGTCAAGATTGCCATGTGAGAAAAACAATGGGTAGAGAAAAAATGATATATGTCAAAAATTTCAACCCATCTCAATCCCATGAAGAAAAGTTTTATTTAAGTGCATCAATCAAGACAAAGACTAAAATTTTAATAGCACCATTAAAGACTGACTTATTTGAGTTAAGACAAAAACTAAAATTTTAATAGCACCAAACCACCATCTTAAATGATAAACAAATTGATGAATAACTCCAAAAAAAAAAACAAAAAAATATAATTTATATTTTTACAAAACATAAACCGTTGAATCCAAATAACATATTAATAATCAATTTGAAAATAATCTAAAAATAGAAAAAAATAAGCAAACTGTCTTAAAAACAAGCCTTAAATTTCTTATCAAAATTCACCACATTTCTTATTAAAATTCAAAACCAAAAAAAATGCTGTTGTACATAGAAACTACATAGAAACTTGAAACTTGAGAGTGTGATGTGGAATTTGGGCTCCTTAGACCATTGACTCTCCCGTTATGACTTTATCTCCACTCCTTGTCGTTTAATGTGCATTTCAACTGCCCGCTTAACTCACTTTATGACTTTATCTCCACTCCTTGTCGTTTAATGTGCATTTCAACGGCCCGCCAAACTCACATTATGACTTTATCTCCACTCCTTGTCGTTTCATGTGCATTTCAACGGCCCGCCAAACTCACATTATGACTTTATATCCATGGTCAATTCCGGGCAGCTACTGAAAGTCCATTATTCTAATGGGTACGAAGTAAAGTTTATTAAAACGTGTGTTTTTGTTTTTTTTAATTATGGTAGAGACTAATTTAAGGGAGGTTTTAGGATCAATCTTGGTGATTGTCTTATAATATTAAGACTTTGCGGGAAAGAGAGAGCCTATATATCACCATATATATACTTCTACTTTTTCATACTTTAGTAAACACCTTCATATCTGACAATGACTTAAAAGTGCCCTGCTATAAACCTCTAATCTTTGGCATTAGTGGCTATTAGCTTGCATTTATGTTGTTTTAAAATATCTACGGAACTTTTGATTGTCTTCATCAGACTATGTTGTATTGGTATTGGTATTATCACTGGAGAACTCCAGTGGCATAAGAAATTTCCATTTTATGATTTGTGAATATTCACAGCGACTCTGTTTGTGTGTGTTTGTCTTTGAGAAAATTATATAATCGTTGAAGCTATGGTTGTCTCTGGATTTGTTGGTGTGGGCATAGAAAAAGTAATCAACCAGATTCTGCACCGGATAGGGATTGTTATTCGCTACAAAAAAGAATTGGCTTCTCTTCAACGTCTGCTAATAGACATCCAGCCTATCATCAAGCAGATCCAGCGATACCGCCCAGTGTTGAATAGGAAGAATGTAATTTCCTCTTCTCAGTGCTATAACAAGGTTTCACCCATCAATACATGGCTTAAAAAGTTGGATTTGCTTCTCTGGCAAGCATCAGAAATGGTGCAACAATGCACAAATTCACCAAGGTACAATGCTATTTTCCGATATCAATCAAGTAGAAAGATCACTCATCTTATTTCAGACATTAAATAACATCTACAATTGTCTCCTTTGGTTGGGTGGGCCCAAATTCCTGAGCTCCTGGAGGAACTCAAGCAGGAAATTGGGCAGAGTATGAAGTAAAGCATCGAAGCCATGCCTTCTTCAATCATTTCTTCTGTAACCACCTCCCAATGTCCAGCTTCAATAGGATTCTTCATCCAGGAACCCCTTATAGTCGGACAAGACAGAGCTTTTGCAACACTAGAGAAGCTAGTGATCGATTCAGAGTTCTCGTGCATTGGCGTGGTTGGCAAGGGTGGATCTGGAAAGAATCTGCTTTTCAAGAGAATCTTCAACAATGAAATGGTGCAGAATGTCTTTAGCGATGGCTTATTGCTTTGGCTTACTGTTTCTCAGTTTCCGTCATTTAAGAATCTTGGAAAAGAACTCTGCCAGCAGATAGCAATCCAAACAAATATGCATGATATGAATATAATCTGAACCCAGAAGGTGTCAAAATCTGGATGAATCAGAGTATGCAGGCAAAGAGATTTGCCTTATTTTTAGATGATATATGGGGAGATGGCGCAAAATTGTTGGAAGAATTATGTATACCCTTGCTAACCGACCACTCAACCTCCAAAGTTATTGTGAGTTCGAGGAATCACAAAGCACTATTAGAGATGGGGGTTAATGCAGAAAGGTCCACAATAAAAATGGAGGATTTGACCAAAGATGAGAGTTGGGCATTGTTTGCTCATCATGCTTTTCCATATATTAAAAGAAATCCGCCTGCAAGCATTGAGGAGAGAACAGCCAGCATTGTGTGTGCCAAGTGTGGAGGGCTTCTCCTTGCGATCAAAGCAGTTGCCCGGTCAATGGCAGGCATTACTTATCCAAAAGAGTGGGAGTTCACAGTACGGAGCCTTCCAAACGCCAACGGCCAAGACCTTCGAGAAGCTCTGTATGATCCCCTGAGGTGGAGTTATGACGCCCTAGGCAAGTATGATGTTAAGCTACAATTGTGCTTTCTATGATCCTGTAGCCGTGAACGGCACTCAAAACCGATACTGTATTTGAAAGATATTCAAGTTTGAAATTTCATAATTTCAGGAAAAAACCCAGTTTGACCATGTTTGACTTTGAATAAAAAATATTAAAAAAGGAATATTCCATAGAATATTTTGGGAATATTCCACAGAATATTCTAGGAATATTGCACAGAATATTTCAGGAATATTTCACAGAATATTCCATAGAATATTCTGCATGGGCCAATCAAGGGGCGCCACGTGGCCTGCCCGGAGGCCGCCACGTGTCCCCATGACTTCAAAGAATTGTTATGGAAAATTTTTGCAGGGCTATCGAATTCAATCCCAGGTCTGGGTGCTGCCAGCGGGGTGGCCCGACTGGGCACTCTACTTTGGATCTTAACCTCTATGTAGCTCCACATATACTTGAACTTTCAATTAAAATCGGGTGGGCCCGAAAGGGGGCCAGCGCCCTCTATAACATGACCACGGCTCAGAACCATGTCTTAACTCCGGCGGTTGGCAGTTTAATTCAAACGGTAACAGTTATGATTTGGATATCTTCACATATTTACAGAGGGTGGTTATGGTTATGTTTAATGTCGTGGTTAACACAACCGTTGGCTCAACAGTCCGGCGGGCGCGGTCCATGTGACCGCAGTCACGCTAACATTTATTGTAACCTCTAAACCAGTGGTTTAAATGGCGGAGTCAGCCCGAATTGGCGCCACCTCCTAAATTAATGGAGTTATCTGCAATTCCTCCACAATTAGTGGAGGTTTTCTAGGCCTGATTGGGCGAAAGATGTTTTTGCTCATAACTTTTGCTAGGAAAGACCATTTGGAGCGATTTTTTATTTTTTATTTTGGGTAATTTGAGCATTCTAGAGCCAATGGTGTAGGTTTTAGAGCCAACAGAGTAGTTATTTAGGTACTTTATCCGCTAAGAATCTTGAAGAGCCATCAGGGCTTGGGGATTGTGGGAGCTATATTGGATTATGGTTTACCATTGGAGGTGAAACTATAGTCATTCCTTACTGTTTTATGTGTTCTGAACTCATTTCTACAACTATTTTTTCCTTTTTAGGCTTTCTTCACACTTTATAACCATTTTCTGAGCATAATAAGTGCAAGAACATGCCCATTTGGGGGCCTTGGACCTGGCAGATGTAGCCCAGGAGGGGTGAACTTCCTTATCATATGTTGTGCTATATATGTGATTTATATTGCTATGTTTTATCAGAGTTAAATATGTTAAACTGTAAAAAGAAATAAGCCTCCTATATACAAAAAGACTCAGAAATTCACCAAAAGCATTTTGTTCCAATTGCAAAACAATTAAACAGTTTGCACACATAAGTTTATGGATAATGAATACCTTGAACAGAAAACAAGTAGTTTCATTTCCAGATCGTTAGTGATTACTTCTATTATTTCTTTAGACAGAGTCTGTAAAGGGCCAGGTAGATTTTGGATCTCATCCTTTCTTTAAAGGTGACATATCCAGTAAATGCCCTTACAGTCAATCTCTGTATTCGAAATAAGAAGCTCTCACATTTTCAGATTAGATTGGTATCAAAGCATAGGTTTGAGCTCAAGTTTTGAGTTTTGTGCACAGAAATATTTTACTGTTTTGCAAATTTGATGCTTACTAGGCTTAAACTTAAAAGAGGGGAAGGACAATTGGTTAGAGCACAAGCTAATCCTCAACCAAGGAGGGCCAGGGTGCCATTATCTCCACCTTCTATATCACCCTCAATAGCCTTAGAAGTAGGTACAAGCATGTCTTCAAGAGAAGAAGAAGCTCATGAAGAAATGGATCCCAAGGAAGAAGAAAGAATATTTCGAAAAGCTTTCTTGGATATGACTAAAATGGTAAGGATCCTCTATCAAGAAAGAAATGATAGGATTGCTGGAGAAGGGTCTAAAAACCAAAGAGAAGGAGAATATTCCTCAGGAGGAAAGAAGGACAATGATAAGTCAAAGAAAGGGAATGGAAGAAATGGTAATCCACCGTCTCCATCATCATCATCTTCCTCAACATCATCCTCTTCGACTTCGGTAAATCAGTCACATAAGTAAAGAACCACTGGTAAAAATCCTTTTTTAAAGCTTGATGTAAAATTTGAATTGCCAATGTTTAATAGTGATGTTAATGTAGAGAAATTAGATAATTGGATCAGACAATTGGAGGTCTATTTAAGGATTCAAAATTTGCATGATGATGACACCAAAATACAATTATCCTCACTAAGGATGGATGGAGCAGCATTGGTTTGGTGGGAAGCCAAAACCAAGGATGAAATCAAGAAACATGGTAAGATTACTCTATCATGGACTGAGTTTATTACTGCAATCAAGAAACAATTGTATCCTCTTGCTCATCTTCAAAAGGCTATAATGAACTAGAAAAAACTTTAGAAAGCTTAAGGGACAGAATGTGAAAGACTATACCCATGAATTTAGGAGAAGAGCACTCTTACTTGGGGTAGATTTACAAAGCCAAGACACTTTGTTAAAGTACATAGGTGGTTTGTACAGTTACCTTAAACACACTATCCTGATGTTTAATCCTACTAGCTTAGATGAAGTCTGTGTACAAGCTACACATTTAGAGGCTAGAGGAATGAATAATTTTGATGAGGATAGAAACAAGCCTTTCAAAGGAAAGAACAAAGAGAAAACCTTTAAGGGAAAAGGTAAAAAGAATGCATATATCAAACAAGAGGGTGAAAAGGTCATTTGTAAACATTGTTCAAAAGAGGGCCATGAAGAGAAAAATTGTTGGAAATGACATCTTGAAAAAAGAAACCAGTTTAACAAAAACAAGGGAAAGAAGAAAACTGCATCTACTACAACTACACCATAAGATTTAGGTGATGATTCAGGTGACGAAACCAAAATTGCAGCCATGGGTTTTAAAAGTATGAAGGGAAAGGAAACTGAAACTAATGCAAGTACTAGTTCTTCAAACTGTCATGTTGACACACTGTTTGACAGTGGGTCACAAGAAAATCTCATATCAGAAGACTTGGTCAAACAACTAAAACTTGAGACCATTCCACATCCTAAGCCTTATCCACTTCGGTGGATATGCAAGGATGCAAACTTACAAGTCTCAAGAAAGTGCATATTGTGCTTTGCAATAACTGCACACTTTATTGACACAGTTGAACTTGATGTGGTACCGCTTGATATATCAGGAGTTGTTTTGGGAAGTCCTTACTTATTTGACAAGAAAGCAATCTTCCATCGCCATGAAAATAAATATCATCTTTTCCAAGATGGCAAGGAGTATATTGTCAGAGAACATCGCAAGAAGACAAATATAGCGATGGTAAATGCGGGACAGGTAAAAAGGCTAGTTAATTCAAGCAAGAGTTTTGTACTTCTTATGATCAAGCCAAAGGTTGATGTGAATCATGAGTCATTTGAAAATTTTGATTCCAAGCTTAAATCAAATTTATATGATGTAGTTGATGCACATCATGAGATGTTTCAGGAACCAGCAAGTTTGCCTCCTAAAAGGGAGATTCAGCATGAAATCCATTTACATCTAGATTGTCCACTCCCTAACATAGGCATGTATCGCATGTCTATCATGGAGAATGCTAAAATAAAGAAGCAAATTAAAGATTTGTTGGACAAGGGTTTCATAAGACCAAGCACTTCACCATGTGGGTCACCGATAGTGTTGATTCCAAAGAAAGATGGAACTTGGTGTATGTGTGTGGACTTCAGGGCATTAAACAAGATAACGGTAAAGAATTGTTACCCACTTCCAAGGATAGATGATTTGTTAGTTCAACCGAAAGATGCTAAATATTTCACTAAGTTAGACTTACGTAGTGGTTATCATCAATTTAGAATTGAAGAAAGTGACATTTAGAAGACATCTTTTAAAACCGAACAAGGACTCTTTGAGTGGCTTGTTATACCGTTTGGTTTGTGCAATGCACCTGCAACTTTCATACGGGTAATGGATGATGTCTTACGTACTTTTCTTGATGATTTCGTTATTGTCTACTTAGATGACATATTAATTTTCATCAAGACTAGAGAAGAGCATGTCATGCATGTTAAGAAAGTACTTGATGTTTTGAAGAAAAAATAGTTATTTCTTAAAATGTCAAAGTGTGAATTTGGAAAGACTTCTTTGGTTTATTTGGGACACATAGTAGGAGGAGGCGCTTTGAGAATTGATCCTTCCAAAGTAGAAGCCATTGTGAATTGGGCTATCCCAAATCCATTACAGAGGTAAGAAATTTTTTGGGTGCAGCTCAGTATTGGAGGAAGTTTATTTCTAACTTCTCTGCCATAGCAACTCCTATGCATGCAGTGACAAGTGTGAAGCGTGCTTTCCAATGGGGAGGAAAGCAACAAAAAGCTTTCGAGTCTTTGAAAGAAAAGATAAGTTCAGCTCCGGTCCTTCCATTACCGGACTTCAGACAGCCATTCGAGATTCAAACAGATGCTAATGATTACGACATGGGTGCAATTCTCTTACAACATCGTAAGCCTATCACATTTCATTCTGAGACATTTAATGGTGCTGTTGTGAATTATCCTACCTATGATAAGGAGTTGTATGCGTTGGTACAAAGCGTCAAAAAGTGGAAACACTATTTGATGGGCAAAGAAACAGTTTTCATAATGACCATCAACCTTTACAGTACTTGCAGTCGCAAAGTAAATTGCAGAAGTCATAACATTTCAGATGGATGAACTTCTTACAACAATTTCACTTGGTAATAAGGTACAAGAAAGGTATTTTCAATAAATTTGATGATATGCTTTCAAGGCCTATTATTATTGCTACTACTTTACTTAAGAATGATTCTATTGTACATGAGAGCTACATAGAACAGTATGCATCAGATGATGATTTAAGGATGTGTATGCTAGCTTGAGTGAAGGGAATCATGTTGAGGAGAATGATTATCATTTGCATAATAATTTGTTGTTTCATTTGGGTAAGTTATGTATACCACAGGGAGAGAGATTAAGTATCATGATAGAAGCTCAAACTTCTCTTATTGCTAAACATTTTGGGGTAAGCAAAATAGTGGCACATTTACAGAGGTATTGTTATTGGCCTCGTATGGTAGAAAGTGTTTCACATTTAATTAGAGGTTGTTCATTATGTGCTACAAGCAAGCCTAGCAATAGAAATCTTGGTTTGTATACGCCATTGTTTGTGCCTTCTAAACCATCGAAAAGTGTTTCTATGGATTTTGTAGGAGGTATACCATTATCTAGAAAGCAGCATGATTATCTTTATGTAGTAGTTGATAGATTTAGCAAGATGTGTATTCTTATGCCATGTAAGAAAAGTATAATTGTTGAACAAACTGTTGATTTATATTTTCAACATGTATGGGTTCATTATGGCTTGCCTACTTCTATTTTTAGTGACAAGGATTCCAGATTTGTTGGGAATTTTTGGTCCAATCTATGGAAGATGATGGACACCAAGTTGAAGAAGAGTACTACTTTTCATCCACAAACAGATGGCCAAACAGAGGTAGTGAATAGAACCATTGTACATCTTTTTAGAGGTTATTGCAGCAAGCATCCCAAGCTTTGGGATGAGCATTTGCATTACATTCAGCATGCTTATAACCGGGCCAAGCACTCTTCTACAAATACTTCACCTTTTGAAGCTTGTTTTGGGTGTTTTCCTCAGTCACCTTTAGATTTCATTCTTGAGAAGGATGTTGCCATTGATGGGCATAGTGACATTGACAAAGCTCACATGTTCATTGAAAGAATTCAGCTCATACATCAGCAAGTTCAAGAACAGCTTGAAAAAAGTCAAGGCAAGTACAAGGAGAGACATGATAAACATAGACTTGATCATAAGTTTCAAGAAGGAGATGAGGTATGGCTACATATTAGTAAGGAAATAATGCAAGGAGAAGGTAAAAAGCTTAATCCTATTCGTTATGGTCCATTCAAGATCCTTAAACAAGTTGGAAATAATTCTTTTCAACTAGATTTGCCTTCATATATGCAAATGTATTCCGCTGTTAATGTGGAAAATTTACATTTGTATCAACCTCCTTTAATTGCTGATTATGAAAGTGACATTCAGCTGCCATCCATAGAGGATTTCTTGCCAGAATTTTTGGATGAGCTAAAAGAGGATGCTATCCTTGATAGAAGGACACACACTTCAAGGAGGGGGAATGTTGATTATGTTCGGGTTGGTCTTAAAGGCAGCAAACCGAGTAAGGAAAAGTGGATGGAGGTGGAAAAGGTGAGGAAGCTGTATCCTCACCTTCTTAACAGGTAATTGAAGGCTTTTGGGGTCCAAAAGCTTCCCATTTGGGAGGTGTGATCAGGTGATCATGTCCTAATTGGAGAAAATGCTCAATATTTTATTTTCTCATAATTGGTTGAAACTAGAATGAAAGGAAAGGCCTCGTCAAAATGATCTTGTAGCCGCAAACGACACTCAAAACCGATACTGTATGTGAAAGATATTCAAGTTTGAAATTTCACAATTTCAGGAAAAAGCCCAGTTTGACCATGTTTGACTTTGAATAAAAAAATATTAAAAAAGGAATATTCCACATAATATTTTGGGAATATTCTATAGAATATTCCATAGAATATTCTGCATGGGCCAATCAAGGGGTGCCACGTGGCTTTCCTGGAGGGCGCCACATGGCCTCAAGACTTCAAAGAATTGTTATGGTAAAATTTTGCAGGGCTATTGGATTCGACCCCGGGTCTGGGCGCTGCCAGCCGGGCGGCCCGACCAAGCTCTCTACTTTAGATCTTAACCTCTATGCAACTCCACATATATTTGAACTTTTAATTAAAATTGGGCGGGCCTAAAAGGGGGCCAACCCCCACAACAACATGACCACGGCTCAGAATCGTGTCTTAACTCCGGCGGTTGGCGGTTTAATTCAAACGGTAACAGTTATGATTTGGATATGTTTACATATTTACAAGCGGTGGTTACGGTTATGTTTAATGCCGTGGTTAATACAACCGTTGGCTCAACGGTTCGGCGGGCGTGGTCCATGTGACCGTAGTCACGCTAACATTTATTGTAACCTCTACACCGACGGTTTAAATGGCGGAGTCTACCCGAATTGGTACCACCTCCTAAATTAATGAATTTATCTACAGTTCCTCCACAATTAGTGGAGGTTTTCTAGGCCTGATTGGGCAAAAGATGCTTTTGCTCATAACTTTTTCTAGGAAAGACCATTTGGAGCGATTTTTATTTTTATTTTGGGTAATTTGAGCATTCCAGAGCCAATGGTGTACGTTGTAGAGCCAACAGAGCAGTTCCTCAGGTACTTTATCAACGAGGAAGCTTGAAGAGCCATCAGGGCTTGGGGATTGTGGGAGCTGTATTGGATTATGGTTTACCATTGGAGGTGAAACTATAGTCATTCCTTACTGTTTTCTGTGTTCTGAGCTCATTTCTATAGCTATTTTTTCCTGTTTAGGCTTTCTTCACACTGTATAACCATTTTCTGAGCATAATAAGAGCAAAGAAATGCCCATTTGGGGGCCTTGGACCTGACATATGTAGCCTAGGAGGGGTGAACTGCCTTATCATATGCTGTGTTATATATGTGATTTATATTTCTATGTTTTATCAGAGTTAAATATGTTAAACAGTAAAAAGAAATAAGCCTCCTATACACAAAAATACTCAGAAATTCACCAAAATCACTTTGTTCCAATTGCAAAACATATTAAACAGTTTGCACACATAAGTTTATGGATAATGAATACCTTGAACAACAAACAAGTAGTTTCATTTCCAGATCATTAGTGATTACTTCTATTATTTCTTTAGACAAAATCTGTAAAGGGCCAGGTAGCTTCTGGATCTCATCCTTTCTTTAAAGGTGACTTATCCAGTAAATGCCCCTACAGTCAATCTCTGTATTAGAAAGAAGAAGTTCTCACATTTTCAGATCAGGGAGAAATTCCAAGAAAACTGATTTGAAGTATGGTCTCCCTAAAATTTTTAGATTTGAATGGGACGTCTGTCCGGTCATTGCCGGAGAGTGTAGGGTGTTTGAAACAGTTGGTATGCCTTGCTTTGGTAGGGGTGCCCATTATTAGGCTTCTTGCCTCACTTATAGATCTTGTAAGCCTGGAAGTCCTCCTACTTGGTGAGTCTAAAATCACACAATTTCCTTCGGACATTCATAGGCTAATATCCCTAAGGATTTTAGGGCTTCAACGTTATGAGGAATTATAATCTCTCCCTTGGACTATATCACTACTTACCTCTTTGCAATGCTTATCGATGAATGGTTGCAGTCGGGTGTGGACAAAAAGTGGCCAGAGAAGTAATTCTAAAATGGTGGCTTCTATTAATGATTTGCGAACTCTGACACAGCTGAAGACGTTATATTTGGATAACAATGGGGAATTCATTAGCGAGGGAACAATGGGGAGTATGGATCAAATAGAGACACTCCAATTGAGATTCATAATGCTCGCAAATTTACCAGATGACTTTTTTAGTATGTACAAGATCAAAAGGCTTTTGCTAAAATGTCCTTGTGTGGTGAAGATGGAGAGTAGGTTTTATAAATTTCAGAATTTAAGCTCACTTAAATTGGAGGGATGTAATAAGTTGGAAGAACTTCCAGATTTACATAACCTTCATAATTTAAAAAAATTAGAAATAATAAATTTTTTTAAATTAAAAAAAAAAATCCAGAAAAGTTTGGTAAAAAAGAGGCATTTTCATTATTGGAAATATTTTCAGTAGTTTTATTAAAAAATTTAGAAGAATTACCCATTATAGAAGAAGGTACAATGTCTTCACTTCAAATATTCACTATCATGTTATGTGAATCATTGAGGATGTCGCCAGAATATTATTTGAATATCAGAAAACTTTAAAAAATAAGACTATGGGGTTGTTCAATGGTGATAAAGAATTTAAAGAAAATAAAAAATATAAATAAAACAATAAAAGTATTAACAAAGTCTACAACAGAAGTTACAAATACTTTAGAGAGATGGATTACATTAGAAAATCTAAGAGAACATTATTTTTATGGTGAATCTTGGTGTAATGAGTTTTCTCTCTTTTTACAAGAGATCGGGGAGAGGAGTTGCTACTTGTCCACTGGAACTTTAGGATTATGTAATTTTTATATGGAGTTGTTTTAGACTTCCAAAATTTTCTGAGATATGTAATAACATGTACATTATTTCTGAATTTTTTTATGGTGAATTTTCGTGTAATGAGTTTTCTCTCTTTTTACAAGATATTGGGGAGAGGACCAGCTACATGTCCATTGGAACTTTAGGATTATGTAATTTTTATATGGAGCCACTTTAGACTTCCAAAATTTTCTGACATGTGTAATACATTATTTCCAGATTTTTTTTAACCTATAATGTGTTGGGTTTGTTTACATCCGATCATGAAATTTCAAAGTATCAAAAATGTGTTGAATTTGTTTACATGATATCATGAAATTTCAAATTGTCTAAAATATCTTATTTTTAATTCCAAAGTTATAGTTAATAATTAATATATTAATAGTTAATAAATAAAAATTAAATCTCATTTAAATAAGATTTAAACTTGAAAAAAATCATTTTAAACTAAAATGTAATTTTTTTTAATAAATAATTTAAAAAATATATAAATATTATTTTAATATAAATATTTTTCACTAGACCCCAGAGATGCATCCAAGTCAATTTTGATGGGGCTTCCAAAGGAAACCCAAGCTAGGCAGGATATGGCGGGGTTCTTCGAGATCATGCAGGACAACCAGTAGGGATTTTTGTAGGATACTATGGTTTCACCACCAATAACGTGGTTGAGTTAACGACCCTGTAACATGAGCTTGTCTTAGCACAACATCAACATTGAAGTAGGGTTCATGTAGTTGCAGACTCAAATTTGATCATTTAGATGAACAAAAGATCATCAATGGATGAACCATTTCAAAAATCATCTAGAGCTGGAGACTGGAAGAAAAATTAGAAAGGGTTAAACATCTCTTGTCCGGTTTTGAATATATATCCACTGGTCATGTCCTCCACTCTGGAAACAAGTTGGTGGATTGGCTGGAAAACTAGGGATCACTAAGTAATCATAAAGACTTCACCTCCTCATGGGGGGATTTGAGAAGCAAAGAAGATCTTGATCCAAGAGATCTTCAGGCTATCAGACAAATCTGCCCCAAAGGACACGGACCTTCATATACTCGATAGAGTCTTATTATTGTTGGACAAGTAGTGGAGGAGAGACGATAACAACATCCAGGGCCTCCACGCGCACCTTCACCCCATGTTAACTCAATGTGATAGCGCGGGGCAACATGAAAGGATGTCACCTGAGACGATGAATATTAGAACTTTATCGTGGAGCTGACCAAGATTAGTTCTTTCGTGGTGGGAGATGGTTGTTTTACAGTGTGGCAAGGATCATGGAGCTCCTGCACGCCATGCTAAGGTCTCGACCTTGGGAGAGAGGCAGAGAAGAAACCAGAAAATGTGTAACCTGGGGTGTGGTGGTGGTACTGGCAGGTCCTTGGGACCCTGAAATGTTCATGAAGAATGAATTAGTATGTATCCTCGTCAGTTCAATTAGGTTATGTGATATGGTGTAGATGAGAGGGGAGGATCCAGGGCAATCAGGCCTTGGCAAATTGTCGGTGAATTGTCATTTTCTGCTCAGTGTGCGGTGGGGAATTTGTTCGGGTGGCCTATGGTATTGGTTTGGCTAGAATTGGTGGCAAGGCCATTGTTTCTCTAATTTTCGGAGAAGAACGATTTTTCTAAAGGGCAGGGCACGTTAGGGGACACATGACAAGGCTATTGTTGAAGGGGTAGTTGGACGCCGCAATCTTCCCCTGAGGTATCGAGTCAAGAACTCCTCGCACTATTCCTCTTGTGTGTGGGGAGTGGTTTTTAATTACAACAGATGCTGGAGAGACCCTCAATTATCCTCGGGGGTAGTGATAAGGTTTCTTTGCTATTTTTTGAAGTGATTGGGTGTGAGGTCAGAGAATTTCAATAACATTACAGAAGCGGTGGGTACGTTGGGATGCCACAACAACAAGGGAGGCCATGTCATGGAGGTGGCAATATGAGGCACGCAGAGAAGCGAGAGTAGGAAAATAGAACATAGTCAGATTCGTCGAGAATCCGAGAGATAGAGGAGGGCCCTACAAGCTCTCTGGGTCGTGTGGTTGCACCAGCAACGCTGGAGTCTATCATTGCTCATGTTCTATATATCCAAGTGAACATGGACATCCTCAGAAATCAAAGGTATAATGAAGGCACCAAGTTGGTTGCCTATATCAATGACATTCAATTCAATCAAATGAAATCGTGGAACAACTGGAGTACATGCGACACCAAAAAAGGTGCACCAATGGCCACCTTCGCAATCTGGAAGTGAGGGTGGAGCACATTGATTTTCATATGCATGAATATGTTGGCCATTTTGCAGCTCCCCATGATGTATTTCCCTCAAATACCCCTCCTTAAAATGTTGCTTTATGTTGTGTTTACATTTTTGTTTACTGTGTATGTCATGGCTTTTAGGCCACCAGAGAATAAGACATGGAGCCGGTTGCTCACGTTATCCTCCAGGTCCCAACCTCAACAAGTTTGTTCGGGCTGAGAGAAAGGGGCCTTTTGAGATGTATTTTGCAATATGCATTTTGATGATAATCTAATGAAATGAATTTAGACTCACAAAAAAAATGTATAAGGCTTGCTTAAACTATGGTGAGTCATTAGAGGAAATTTGAGCCTAAAAGTGACCTCCTAAGGAAAAAAAATAAAATAATAGTTAGAATAATAAAATAAGAGTTATGAATTTTGGAGGGAAAACAAAAAAACTACTTTTTTTAATTGTATTTTCGACTTATCTCCTTATAAGTTTACTCAAATTTCATGTTTAGACACTCATTGAATGAATAATTAAATTCTACATCCAATGAGTACCCATTATTCATAATTTTGAGAAGACCCACATTGATAAAAAATTGCGGATACATTAAAAAACGTGTTGAAACACACTTTTTAATGTATATGCAATTTTTATCAAGGTGGGTCTTGTCAAAAGTATGCATAATGGGTACGCGTTGGATGTGGAAGTTAATTCTGCATCTAATGAGAATTTAAACTTGAAATTTGAGTAAACCTATAAGGAGATAAGCCAAAAATACACTTAAAAAAGTAGTTTTTCTTCTTTTCCCTCCCAAATATTCACATGTACCTCTTTCTAAATTTAAAAAATTTTGATTGGTTTACATATTATGACATGGAAATTACATGAAAATTTCATTGGCAATTTTAGGGTGAAATTTCCTCTAATGTATTTTCAAGGATCTTATTTTTTGACAAAAAAATCACTGCAAAAATATTTAAAATTCATTCATGAATATTGGAGTCATATCCATAGCCCCAAGTGATATCTCAATTGGTCGAGTTCCCGTTGCTAAGTACCTTGCCAATTTGGGAGGTAACAGGGTCAAATCTCCTCGATGCCCTTGGGGTTAGGCCTGAACAGATAAGACGACAGGTAGATCCTTTTGGGTTGATGTGCTTGGATATTTCCTTGGAAAAAAAATTGGAATCATATCTATAAAATATATGAAGCAATTATCTACATGCCATTATATTATACAAAAACTACAATAAGGCAACCCCATCAAATATTTGAAAATTATTATTTTTAATAATATTAAAAAATAAATCTTAATTTTCAAAGTTAAATACTATAAGTTGCATTGGTCAATGTTGAACTAATAATGATCAAGAGTCAAATTGTTTGTTGGAGTCCTTCCTTGGCAAGGACTAAAAATGATTATGTAATCTTATTAAATTTAATTAATAAGCACATAAAAACTTATTACTTAACAATAAACGTTTACCATGGGTACTATTAACCTATAAATAGACTTTGTCACAATAGGTCAATATTGTGGCTTATCAATACCACATGCCCAAACACCATAACTCATTTCACAATGAAAAAATCTTATAAATAATTTATTTTAATATAGTTTTATAACATTTTTTTAAAATTAAATCTAAAAGAAAAATTTTATACTTTTGAGATAGGTATAAATTGTTAGTTTTTGTAGCATCGAATGGTGTTCTATTATTGCAACTTTGTAGATAGGCTAAAACACATGAGTTCACCAAAACGCATAAATCATTTCTAAAAATTCCACATAGAGATAACTCAATTAAATTAATTCTCCATCATTTAAATTTTTCTTAAGTATAACTTAGGAAAAGTGATTAATTAATAGTGATTAATTGAGGAATTTGAGAATTCTCTAGAGACTGACAAGGATCGACTTAGAGATGATATCAACCACTGATTAAATTTCAATCATGTTTGTTGAAGTCTCAACTAGAGATTATAAGAAGAGGTTGAAGATAAAATATCACTATGAAAAACTATATATTAATCACAGAGATTACACACATATATACATGAAGTATAGTCTCAAGATAATAAAACTATCATGGACGCACAATAATGTGGTTGAGAGAATCTCAACCACACACCAAACTAGGAATATATATAGTTCTAGCTACCTCCTATGATGTAGGAACAAACTCCTTATATAGTGAGTTACAACCATATACAAGTAGGAATTACATATTCCAACACCCTCCCTTAATGACTACTTGTTGCGATATCGATTCACAAAATCTAGTTGTGGTCAATCATAACAAAAAAGATGTGTCTGCGACTCAGATCCACCACAAACGGGCAAATCCCATGTGCAGAACTGACAACAATGTCTGCGACTCAGATCCACCACAAATGGGCGAATCCCATGTGCAGAACTGCCAAAAAAGAGATCAACGCCTTTCTAAACTAAATATCCATGCCCAAATAACAGTCGCGCTGATTGCGCCTTTCGACGCGATTGTCAGACAGAAAAACAAGCTGACCCTCCTGTGCTCAGAAACTAAAATATCTGAGACCTGTGAGTGAGGTGTTTACTGCAGTCCACCTACTCCTGTGAGCATTGAAGCTCCTGTGTGCACCCGAGGCACCGTAGCCACAAAGGATCCTGTAGCCATGAAGGCTCTATATGTGGTTTTTGGTTCACCACAAACCATCACTTCAAAGTGACAAAATATGGTTTCTGGCTGACCATAAACCTGTAATTACAAAATTTCAATTACAAAGTGGTTTTTAGATAACCACGAACTTCACAAGGCTTACATTACATACTCCAACTCTTGGAGTTACCAGGGACATACAGTTACCACTAAAACAACCACCTAGACTTGCTTACCATTCAATTGTGTGACTCATCATCAAGATTCTATTTCAAAAAACTCACAAAAAACACACACAAACTTGATTTTCCATCCTCCTTTTCCGCTCACCATACCATTCAACTCCACGAACACCGCACCATTCATATGTTAGAACACACCAGTGCTTTCTCGCTTGAATATTTATGTCATAGTTTTTGTACTTTTTATTTATGGATATAATGGTCTTGAATCTCCATGCTTTATCTCTCATTAGTTAGATTCTTGAATCTAACAAAATGACTACATATTGAGGTCATGAATCTAAATATGTATACAAACTTCCAAGACATAGTCCCTTCAAAACAATATGAAAATAACAATAAAAGCACATTCCAAAATATATGACTATAATTTTATGCATGAGGGAAAAAGCACGAACCACGGCTACAATATCTTAAGTGCACAATCATTCAACCGGGGTCTAAATCTGTGCTCACTAGCACCACAGGGTAAACACTCCCTTCTTCGAAATGGCAGCATTGCCATCAAATTCACCTCAGGTTCCAAACAAAATTGACTCCTTTCCTGGAAATATTTGTGAATCCAACACTCTAACACCTGTGTTGACAGCATATTGAAACAGGCATTTGAGGGCTTGGCCCTTCTCAGTGGCCTCGTCCACCCTCTCACCATACAACAATGGATTCACGAAGTGATCCATAAATAAAATGATCCACGAAAATTTGATACCAGCAACCCAAACGGTCCCAATACTCCTCTACCAGCAACTCCTCCACCATATAGTAACCTTATGACTCATAAAATAATATCAATCTAATAATGTGTGGTGATAATTATGAAGAAAAAAAAAGGACAAATGTCAATGCATCTTCCCTTGAGAATTATTGGTTGGGTGCCAGCCCATGCAATGAATGGTCTCACCCTTGGCTCACTATGGAATGGTTTCGTTGACTTCGGCACACCAACGGTAGAAAGCCTACCATATTAGTGAAACAATTGGAAATTTATTATTGAAACTCTCCTGAAGAAGGCATCTGTCAAGGTTCATTCCTTCCCAAAATTGTTGAAGTGTAAACATTTTTGCTAAATTATAGCCAATTCTAAAACGATAGAAATAACCCAATGGAAATACTTGTTGTCGTATTGCAAGACAATGAGCTCTTAAATGGACAACATAGTCTTCCAATGTTCTCACGCTACTCCACGCACATGTATGGATTTGTGCGAACAATTTACAACTGCTTCTTTTCTATTTGTGGTGCTAGTGGGTAGAGAATGAGATAGGTATCCATTTTTGTATGAGATAAAAAAGAGCATGCACCAACTTAAAATCTGATTACAGATAGACGAATTTCACCGCAACACCTTCTAGCATGTCGCAGCACCAAATCACGCTGGTCAATGTCAGCTTACACTTGTTGGTTTTCACTTTGACAATCAATAATTCGATCCTTTCTCACCACAACAACATGATCAACGCTCTGATAGACCAACAAATCAACAACATTGACCAGCAAATCACTACTCCTCTTCTATGCATGCAAGCGATCTCAACCGCGACACTTCCGCTGCGCCAAATCAATCCAGCAACTCACCTTTGCACGATATCCTCATGAAAATTCGTGATCACAATCTCCTATGATCTCTGCCACAAGAGAGAGAACACTCTTTATAGATTCACAGGTCAACTGGAACTTCCTAACGACGCCACATGGATAGGGACAGGAAAAACCAACAATGTCAGCAATCCTTTTACAAATACGTCACCAAATTCTCTACATGAACGTAGTATCAAAATCTACAACCAAAATATTCTCCCTCGACCTTAAATTCAAGATCGATTTGACTTCAAAACAAACCCGCTATAAAAGGGTGCCATGGGAAGATGGGAAGACCAAAAGTTACCCCATTCCATGTTGATAATCATGTTACCAGATTTCGGTAGATCTCCTTGCCATTTCGGAATTACTTCTACACATTCTACAGTGCACATTCACATAGCATGCATTTGTGCCAGTGCCCAAAATAATTGCAGCCATAACGTCTTGGTCCCAATATTGACCTCCAGCTAATTTTGAAAAACTCTTCAAGGCTTTTCATTTCCCTATGAAGAACTGGGAAAACTTGATAGGTAGGATGACAGCCTCCTATAAGACATGCTTGGGACTTTCTAGGCCTGCCACGTCAATACACTTGATCGTTTGGTACTCCATCACATTACATGCAAATCCATCAATCGATCTTCTCACATCACGTTACAGGCAACCCCTAACCCCGTAGAAACTTCACATCCAAGCAAAAAGAAGTCAATCTCCTTTAAATTAGCAGGGATGATATTCTTTAAACCATGCTCGACAGCTTCTCCAAATGGATACTTTCTACACTTGAGGCAAGTCCCTCCGTCAATATCGCAGACTGGGTACTCGCAGGGTGGTTGAATCAAGAGGGCAGTAGCCCCAGGCATAGCAATAACTAGTGGTGACAACAAACAGATCCACATGTGTCGCTCCAAAGTAGTGGTCTCTAAGCAGGAATTGACCTTAGCAGTCGGCTCCCTCGGCAACAGCCCTTGGACTCACCGATGTTGCAAGATGGACAAACAAATTTTAATAAAACTATATAAATACAGTAATTTATTTTCTTATGCCTAGGAAGGGCCAAAGGCCCTTACGGGCTTTGATACCAAGATAAAATTTCACTATGAAAAACTATATATTAATCAAAGAGATTACACACATATATACATGAAGTATAGTCTCAAGATAGGAAAAATATCTTGGACGCACAATAATTTGGTTGAGAGAATATCTCAACCACACACCAAACTAGGAATATATATATAGTTCTAGCTACCTCCTAGGATGTAGGAACAGACTCCTTATATAGAGAGTTACAACCACATACAAGTAGGAATTACATATTCCAACAGTTGATGGGTAGATGTAGAATACACCAGTAGTGTCTATTTCCAGGGAGATCAAATTTCCCAGAGTGAAGGAATTCATCCTAGAAGAGAATTCGAGCCAAAAGGGATGCAAGTGTCAGAGGGGCAGAGACACTGAATTCAGAGGAATTTTTCCAATTCCTGAAGAATAAGAAGAGAAGGTCACGCAAGATCACCTGATACAGTTGCAAGGCGTGGATATATTCTTATGAGAAGTCGCAAGTTACAGTCACATGAGTTTTCCTAGTACAACCGTGAGGATCGAGTGAATTTTCCTAGTACAGTGGCACATGTCGCATGAGTTTAGAAAGATCAGTTGTGAAGGCACAAAAAGGCCTACAAGAAGACCATTTTTTCTGAGGGTGTCTGCAACCAAGACTTTGTAAGTATTTTTTTCTCTTGTAGTGGATTGTAATTTTTGGGAATCCAGTTATGCTCATATTTTCATCGTTGCATTATAAAATAAACCTTGAGTTGTTGCACAGGTTTTCCCGTTTTGGGTTTTTCTGGGGATTTTTGTCCAAAAAAAACAATGTCAAATTTTTTGTGTGTGTGCTAGAATTGATCAGTTCCTATCTTTGCTTCCACGCCATTTATTGGTGAATACAATTTAGTGTGATTATTTCATTATTTGTTGTAGCAAATAAACTATTAAATAATTAACCAATTAGAAGAATTATTCTAGTTATTTCTTTTCAAGGGAATTTTCACATGGCATCAGAGCATATTTGAAAGACAGGAGGCTCAGAGGCGAAGAAGGAAAAATTCCCGGCTAAGAGGAAGTTGCAGTACAAATTTTTCAGAGGGCCCCGCGAGTTAGCTCAGTACAACCGCAAGAGCCTTGCGAGATTTCTCTTCACACCCACGTGGATCGCACAAGTACAGACTAGATAGTCATGAGTGTAGTGTTGGCATAGGGAGTAGAAACTAAGTTTTACGCAAAGAAGATTCTTGGTAGGGGAACAATGGTTTTCAGTAGTTTACTAGAGCATATTCAATGTCGGGTGGAAGAGAAAGTGCACATACTGAGAAAATTTTTCGAGAGGAATTCTAGCTCTAATTTTCAGGAGGAGATCCTAGATTTCTAGTTGCAATAGCAGTGCGAATTTGCCAAAGAAACCAGTTATAGTTGTTGGGATTACAGTTCTTGTACCAATTTCGAAAAAAAAGGAAATTCAAAAAGGTTGAGCGAGTAGTCTCAAAGAGCAACTAAAGTAAGAGAAAGGTATATAGTAGTAGTTTTGTGCATTCCAGGAGGGAGTGCAAGTTTTAGAGCTAGTAGTCGAGCAAGAAAGGGATTAGATTCCTGTTTAGTTCTATAGTTATTTGAGATTCACAGTTTTTTCAATTTTCTAGATATGGTCGTATGAGATTGCCAGAAAAGGCCACGCGAGCTAGCTAGAATTCAGATATAGATAGAAAATCAACTTCTTGTTGCCATAGATAGGTGTTGCAAGAAGTACAAGTTGTCTAGTGCGAGCTGTAGAGCAGAGAAGGGTCCCAACCATGGACTAGGCTCAAAAGGAGATAGTAGGGTACGAGATCCAGGAGGAGGAGTATGAGACTCCAATGTACTAGATTGGGAAATATCCATGGAAGAGCAGCAAATTAGATCCAATTATTGCATATTTCTCACATGGATTAGTATTCTTGCCACAAGAGCCCAACAAAATCTGTAGCAGGAGGATCATAGTGTAAACAGGTGCAGTCAGTCGTTTAGATGACAATTTCATAGCTAGTTGTAGTCAGTACCTTGGAGATAGTTGCAAAACTAGTTGCAGTGACACAAGCAGTGTGAATTTTCTAGTTGCACTATGCAGGTGCAATTCTAGCCAAAATATTCCTAGTGCAGAGCTACGCAATCTAGTTACTAGTACACGAGGATAATAAGAGTTACTAGGAGGGAGCAAAGAGATTTCCCATAGGGAGATCGATACTCAAAGGGAGTCTAGCATCAAAGGGAGCAACCCCATGGAAGCTAGCACTTTTGTATCTATGGAGATTAGGCTCATTGTTGCAGTAGTTGCAACGACAATGTAGAGATAGTAAGCGACTAGTAGAAGCAACAATATGAGTAGATCAGAGTTCAAAGTTACAGAGATTTAGGTAGAGTCCATCGAGGTAATAATTGGATGGTGTTTTCTAATTAGATAATCACCTTTTCTATAGGGGACTACAATATTCAATAGCAGGAGGATAAATGTTAATTGATGTTGTTAGTTCCATAGTGACAATTGCAAACTATTTGTAGTCAGATGTTGAGGAGCACAAAGTAGTGTTGTTAACTGTGTAGAAGGCACAATGCATAATCAACAACAACACATATTTCCCAATAGACAGTGCAAAGGCTAGTAACAATCAGAGACTCAGGTGACCATTGCAACACAGAGACACAATTGTTTTAGTATTGTGGATACTTCTCAGTTGCAAATTGCAATCATTGTAGCAACATCGACAATAGTGAGAGGGATTGTTAGTTGGGTTGCAGTGTAGATGCAAAGTTGGCAATAATTCAAGTTGTACAATGCAATGTCAATAAAAACATAAATGCAACATGCTTCAACTACAATCAGTATCATAGTTAACGCAGTAGTTGGTGGGCAGTGGCAGGTTGTCACATTTTCCAGGCATCAACAATGTGTATGGAGGATGTTATGGAGATAGTTGAAGAACGCCTTCCTTGCTAAGAGGTAGTGTTAGTTTTTGTGGCATGGGATGGTGTTCTAGTCTCAAGAAATTGTGGAGAGGCTAAAACACATGAGTTCTCCTATACCCATCAATCATTTTTGGAAATTCCACCTAGAGAAAGCTCAATTAAATTAATTGGCCATCATTTAAATTTTTCCTAAGTCCAACTTAGGAAAAGTGGTTAACTAATACTAATTAATTACGAAATGTGAGAATTCTCTAGAGACTCACAAAGATCGACTTAGAGATGATCTCAACCATTGATTAAGTTTTAATCATGGTCGTTGAAGTCTCAATTAAAGATTATAAGAAGAATTCGACAGGTAGATGGAGGATACACCGGTAATGTGTATTCCTTGGTAGATCAAATTTCCCAAAGTGCAGAGATTCAACCGGGAAGAGAATTCGAGCCAGAAGGAACGCAAGTGTTAGAGGGGCAAAGACAGTGAATCTAGAGGACGTTTTCCAATTCCCTAAGAGTTAAAAGAGAAGTTCGCGTGAGATCACCTGATACAGCTGCAAGGCGTGTGCAGATTCTTCCGAGAAGTCACAGATTAGGGTCGTGCAATTTTTCCCAGTACAACCACGAGGATCGCGCGAATTTTCCCAGTACAGTTGCGCGGATCACGCGACTACAAAAAGATCAGTCGCAAGGGCGCATAAAGGTTTGCCTATGATTTTGCTAATATTTTTCTTGTAGTGGATTGCTTTTTTTGGACATCCAATTGTACTCAAATTTTCACAATTACATAACTAAATAAACCCTCAGTTGTTGCACTAGTTTTCTTGCATTGGGTTTTTCTAAGGACTTTTGTCCAAAAATAATTAGGTCAAATTTTATGTGTGTGTGCTAGCATTTCTGAGTCCTTATCTTTGTTTTCGCGATATTTTATTGGTGAAGAAATTGCAGTGTGATTAATTTGTTGTTTGTTGTAGCAAATAAACAGTTAAATAATTAACTAGTTAGAAGAATTAATTTCATTTGCTTCCTTTCAAGGGAATTTTCACATAAACCCTATATCCTCACTATTAATAACCAATGTAAATCCATCTTAACTTTGGATCTAGATCAAGTCTCTTGAGGTGCAATTTTTTTTGGAGAGAAAGGAGATTTGACCCCTCACGACCCTTGGTAAATTTGACATTATAAGAAATGATATAATATTTGGAAAATTATATATTAAATCAATGATTATTAATAAATTGTAATGTACACTCAATTTAAAAAAATGAAAATATTAAATCGATTCAGTTCAATTTCTTATTTTATAAATTTTTTTTATTAATAAAATTACAAATAATTTTTAAAACGAAAAAAAAAATCATAATATCTATATCACATTAAAACTAAATTTAATAATAATAATTTATATTTATATTTACAATCTTTCACAACATATAATAAATAAACATCTAAAAAAATATTAAAAAGCTTTATTATTTAACATCAACCACAATGTCATTACAAAGATCATCCATTCACCACCATCAAAATTTCAATCGGCTCAATACAAAAAACCTGGTATTTTGACCATATATTAATATAAAGTAGCAAGACCAAAAAATTTAAGGAGTTGCGCCACAAACGACAAGTCGCTCAACAACTTTCAAAGACCAACTCATACTTTGAATTGCAATTTTGACCAACTCATACTTTGTGTTGTTATGACATCCTCCCTATTGTTCAAAAGATTGATAAAAGGGGACTTTCTCTAAAAATTATTGCATATAAAAGGTTGAAAGGATTGAGTGGGCGGACATATGGCCTAAATTCAATCAACAAAACAAAAGGGGCATGACACATGTGGTTAAAGACCGCGAAGAAATGGCTTTATGCAGTAAAACAGATTAGAGGCGTGGAAAACTAGGCAGAGAGATGGGACCCGCCCCTTTATTGGTCCGCAGAATAACGTAGAACAGAGAGAAGGAATTCTGGGGGGATACAACATGAGTAAGGGGAGGCGGAGCTTCCCTCCCGGAATTGAAACGTAGCATGCCGACAGCGAGACCCAAGACGACGTTCCGTGGGGTGGTGGCAGCGGACTTGGAGTAGTCTCACAAACCCCCCGGAATGATGTTGAGGCGCGATAACAAGTGGGGCCTGACCGCGAAGACACCTGTCACCAAAAAAGATATGGAGCGGTAAGATTTAAAAGGTAAGGTAAGTCTTTAGGACAGTCTGTACATGGCCAGTACCAGTATTAAACCCGACGCATGGCACTCACCTAACGTATAGTCTAGTATCCAATCACCCAATGTCACGTGTCTCATTATCAACATCCTTATGACGTCAACCCTAACAGTTGTCATCCTAGCCTTGTTTTTTGGGAAATATCAAATAGTTCAACCATAGTCATTACTCACTGTGGTAAAAAATTTCTTTTTACGGAGTACTGTATATGTCCAAGCTCGAGCTCCCAGTACCGGGTCTTCCAAGTCGTTTTCAGCTATCCCCGGTCGTTTTTCCCGAGCATTTTTACTGTGCATGTATTTAGCTCCTTTCGCAATTTTCTTAGAAAATTTTTCCTTAAATTTTTCCTTTGCAAAATGGTTATGGGGAGAGTTAAAGTTGGGAAATCCGAACCAGAAACCCCTCAGGTCCACAAGGCCAAGGCTGCTCCTGGTCCAGAACCATTCAGAAACGAGCATGTTCATATCCAAGACCCTAAGTACCCTTTCCACATCTCCAGGGCCAGACCTAACCTGTTCGGAGCTCACATTCACAGGGAGGATAAATTCAGAGTCTTTCAGTTGGGTTTATATCACCAAATCACCCCTCTTACCTTCCCAATCACAGAATTCATATGTTGGCTCAGGGATGCTTATGATGTGAAGCGAGATATATTCATGTCATCTCAAGGAAATAAGATTTTCCACATCTCCCCTGAATTGCTAAGGAAAGCCATCTGCTACCCTGAAATCCCCAAATATGTCAATTTCACTGAGTTAACTTTATCGAGACAGTTCTCAAAATTATCTTGGAGGCAGTAGGGTGACTTGCTCGCCAACCTCATAGACTCTCGCATCTCGGCTTTCCTGTCTTCAGACGTAATACACCTCTCCTCATTTAAAACAGACCTCCAGCCTACTTTGGGTATTATTGCAGGGTTATTGAGGTTAGGCAAGGTTGAAAAGATCACTAAGGAATGCGTAGCCTTATTGTGGTCAATGTTTCAACCGGAAGTGGTCCTAGATTTTCCCTCTTTCTTGACCTCTACTATCTTAACCCAGTTCCAAGACCTTTTAGCCACAGGGTGTTTTCGTTTTTTCTCATTGGTGTTTTACCTGTTTCTCTTCCAGCATGCAGACACATTCAAGGGGTTGGGCTTAGAAAAAATCTCTAGAATAAACTCCCAGCCCAAATCCGTCTTTGATTGGAACTATGCAGTACGCCAGACATTAAATGGGAGGGGTTACTCAGCCTTTTTGAATGATTTCATGTCAATTGCCTATACTATAATCCATGACTGCCCTCCGCCCAGGATTTTTCCCAAGCATAAGAATTGGCTACAGAAAAATGATGAGCAGAGTACAGGAGATTAGTACTTGTTTGATGATTATACTAAAATCAGGGTTTATGGCGTAGACACTCCCCCTTATCAGTTGCCAGTGTTCCCTGCCATGCACATATACGCTTTGGAATACCTCAGACAAACCCTAAAGGTAGACCAGTTCCACTTCATCCCTGCCAAAAAGGGCTACATTCTCTGACTCCCTACCATTGTTGGCCCTTTCACTATAAGCTCAAGACATGCCCTTTCTACGGTGGAATCCCTACTCAATGGGATGGATTTAGTAAGAGGAGGGCCTTGGGCCTATGACCCGAAATGAACCATATCTAGCAGAAAAAGAAAGATAAAATCTGCTGAATATGTACATGAAACCAGGGCCTTCATGGAATGGAGAGCTAACCTTAAAACGTGGCCTTTGTTGTCACAGATGGAGGGAGAATCATTGGAAACAGGAGGAAAGGGCGACATGGCTTCCACAGAAGAAACAAAGAAGAAACAGGCAGAAGGATTCGAGTATATAGGCGAGCGGATGGAGGTAGATGCTGGCGGAAAATCTCCTCCTTCTAAAAGGCAAAAGACTGGATGTACAGAAGCAGTTGAAGAGGAATTCTTGCCAGAGAACGTGGCCATTTACGAAGAACCAGACAAAGGGAAACCCGGTTTCCGGGTATTACACGATGCTCCTTCTTCCTCTGAGTATTCAGAAACATCTCGGGTCACCTCAGATGCACGGAAGGCGCTCGGGTGGGCGGGGGTTGGAAACCGAGCGAAACATTAGAGAAAAACCTTTGGTGGGTGGCGGTTTTGTAGACAAATATCATACTCGGATTACGGAAGAGCTTGACATGGGAAGGAAGAAATGATGGCTGTGTGAGGCAATTTCTAGATCAAAGGTCGAAGCCACTAGCAGCTATCGGGCTCTAGAAATCTCTATGAATTTATCAAAAGTCCCTCCTATTGATAAGTGTAATCTGTTTTAGTGTTTTGGTGACATGTTGAAGGATGAGGTCGTGAAGCTCGCCCTCGAATTGAGAAAGTTGCAAATCAAGCACAATAAAGTGCTTGATAACTTGAGAATACAGAGGATTGGCGCCAGAGGGGTCGCGAATGATCTACAAACCCTCCAAAATGTCGTGAGGGATCCAGGAAGTAGAAAGGAGGATCATCAGGGGCACGTCATTGCCGACCTACAATAGCAGGTAGCGGCCCTAAAAGGGCAGTAAAATGTGCCTGGGCATCAACATGTGCAAACTGCTGAATTGGCCCGAATGGATAAAGACAGAACTGACCTAGCAGATTCCCTGGAGAGGGAAAGAGAGGAGAAAGCTAAAATCGCAGCTAAGATGGTTGCCCTCTAGTAGAAGATGGACGAGTTGCAAAGAACTTGGGATACACATGTGTGTTTCGCACCACTCCCTGAAGTACCCAGCTCACTACCAGAACAGTTAAGTTTAGCCTTGGCCAACTTCAGGCAGCAAAGAAGCAATCTCAAACTGCCCAACATAAGATTCAGAGCCTCGAAACCCGTATTGACAAGTATAACAAAACGGTAGCTGCTTTGCAGAAAGAGATAGAAGAGGCAAAACAACAAAAACTGCAACAAGAAAGGGAGATTAGCGACTTGATGAATCGAATGAAAGGAAATGTCACCCTCTTGGAAGCCAGACGTTTAATCTGGGCAGACATCATCACAGAGGTAAAGAAACGCTGGAACTTTATTACTTTGGTTGAAGACAAGAAGATTGCAGTCCGTAAATTCAGAAAAACTTTGCACGAAGGACACGCTGACGCTACAACTAGGATCGACTATGCCAGGAAATACCTCAACTTACTGAACAGTTGGAGTTTAGAAGAACTGGCCAACCGAGGAATTGAAAACAGGTTCAGGGAGGTGGTAGAATGCAATAGAGTAATGGAAAAGGAAGCCATGCTTAGTCAGGCACTGGACAGCTTGCAAAGGGTGACAAAGACTTTGGGGCAGTTTGAAACAAGATGGTCTGAACTGATACAGGCTGGCCTTCCATCATGTTGGGAGCCCACGACTAACACACTTCATTCATTACAAACATATGAGGGTATAATGACAGAGATGATGAACTGAACCGATACAGTGTCAGAAAAGACCACTCGGCTTAAGTCCGAGACAATAGTTACCTCACTCAGTATAGATTTTTCTTTACTATATCAAGTTAAGCAACGGTTACCCACTCAGACTAATTATGTCGAATTAACAGAGATGCACCTTATGACCGAAGCTTTCGTTGCAATACTGGGTCCTACAGCTGACATCTGGCAGAGGTGTCTTGACTATACTAGTGTTTCAGCTACCGCATCTGCGTCTTTGGTCACTCTGTCTACTAAAAATAAAGGTAGCTCTTCATCATCTACAAGACCTCCTTCTTCAGCAGCGGTCGTAACACCGTCTCGCCAAAAGAAATGATGATTTATGATTAGGCCTACATGGCCTTTAAACTTTGTTTTATTTTTATTTTTCAATTCTGGGTGAAAATTCACGTTTTCACTCTTGCATCTTACTTTTAGTTATCAGGTTGTTTTTATTTTCTGTTAGAAATGGCTTCGAGCCTCCTTTGTAAGATGGTGAGAGACGTTTTACCTCATCATCAGTTTTGGTTTTTGATTTGGACTTAAAATAACATACAAGCACGCACGAAAGATATTTTCCCAAAATATCTTTCCACACAAAGGAATTATAGATTATAAAAGGAATGAAGAAAGACTTATGGAGGGTTCCAGATTTTCTAAAAGACTCACTGGCTAAAGCTTTCGGTATGTGTATTTTGTATGAATCCAGTAGTCTATGTTGAAGATCTTGTTGGGATTCAGTAATAAAATATTTTGCTGAAGTTGGGATTCCTCCTAAGATGAATTGCAGTTTGTAGCTCTTTCTCTATGTTTTTCAATATAAATGTTCACTTTGTGTTTTCACACATCTCTTGTATCTGAATGATTTGGAATGCGAGCGCTCCATTGTTTAAACGTGAATTTATCATAATAGATACTCATGTTTATTCAACCATAGTGCTTTAAATATGGCTCAGGCATGATACTTTGTCCATCTCATATCATTTTCGTAGTTCTGCTGATGTTAGCTATTTGGATTCTTATCTTAGAATAAGCCCACTATAGTTACTGTCTTTTCTCATTTTCTAACATAGTCTCCGCTCATTACAAATTGATATCTGCAATTTCGTTTTATAAGATGGCCTCCATCACATTGTTATGTTTTAAAGCTGTCTGAGATATTTACTTATTGGTTCTCATATTTAGTCCTTACAGGTCCCTTCGTTGTTGTGATCATATTTAGAGTCTCGGTCCCATTTCTGTTTAAAACCATTCATCATAAGATAGTAGCATGAGAGCCTAACTCTTCCAACTGCAACTAGTTGAATCCTAAGCTCCCTGCATTTAAAATGTCCTATGCATTGGTCTCAAGGCTGTCTCTAGGAGTTACAACACTATTGCAATTTGTATAACAACTTTAAAATTTGACATGCTTAAATCATTATTAACTTCTAATAAATTCATTTTATCAAATAATATAATATTCCACATTCAAAATTCCATTAATCGATTATTTATTTAATAAATTAATTTATTATTAAATTAAAATAATTTATTATACAATAAAAAATATAAAACAATACATACCTTTAACAAACAAAAAAAACCAAAATAATCTACTATCTAATTATTAAATTTTTTATTTCAAAAATCCATTTTTTATTTTGCTTGTTTGTATTCCAATCTCCCCTTAATGTTCCATTATTGGAACCTTTTATTAAATGAATTTAAAAGTCACAAAAGTCATATCAGAAAAGAGAAAGAATCTAAGTTTGATTCTTCAAAATCTTGTTTCTATGGTCAAAGAGAAGGGAAATAAGTGTTTCAAGATAGCTATAGGTGAGTTGATGGGAAATAAGTGTTTCAAGATAGCTATAGGTGAGTTGACTTAATAGGTAAAGAACACTGGAATTGTGGCACATGGTAGGGAATTGAGAGCGAATGTGAGTAAGAGTAGGGCAGTCTAAAATGAAGTGCTTTTCATCTTCCACCTGCTTAGAGGACAGATTCTATCATTCAAAGGGGTCTTGGGAATAGACCACCGCCCGGTCTCACTCCGAAGCTCATGGGAATTAGTTCTTATCTTAGGGAAGGCTGGGGTTGATCACTTCCTTATAGTATCTTAGCTTCATTTTACGCTCCAGCTCCTGATCCTCCCATAGATTGTCTTTAAACTTAGAGGTAATAGTATTTTTGATATTATCTTTTCTTTCCATACTAAGCTCCTTGTTGATTCCTCAATGGTTAAGTCAGGACAGAAACAATTTTAGGGAACCTTTTTTATTCGGTGTTTTGATATCTAAACATAGCAATACTTTCAATGAGAAACAAATCAGATTCAATATGATTAAATGAAGTAGTATGCACTTTAAATTAAGTGAAGTCTTCCCAACATTCAATATGGTTATAGCTGGTGACTAATTGGACAATGAGAGTTGATGATTTCTTTCTTAAATTTGAAATGGTTTAATATGGTTATCGTGTAATGGGTGATTATTAAATATTACATATAATTTTTTATTTATATTAACCAATAAATTTAATAATATTAAATTTTATATCTTATCACTGCATAATTGCCATAACAATCTTCTTTTCTTGCATTTCTCTAAGTCGCATATAAATCTCAGTCTAGGAATTTGGGTAACCACCATAATTTCACGAAAATCATTTTCACTGTGCCATCAAATTTTAGAATTATGTGAAATTTTTAATTATATTTTTGTTTGTTTTTAGTTGTATTTGAATTGGTAATTGCTGTGATATAAAGTATTTCGTTGACTATGTCACTGTGAGGTCTTGGTTAAACGGTGATGAGGCGGACTGTTATAGCACTCATCACAGGTTCAATTCTCTTCCTCGATCAAAGTGTTGTATCTAGACATGTTATAAAAATAGAGTAAAAAATAAAAAAAAGTGAAAAAATAAAAAAATGAAACTACTTCAACGCATTTATGAACCGATAGGCTGAGAAATAAAACTCGCCATTTAAAATTCCCGTAAACAACTTAAAAGTACAAACTTTTAAAATAATTTGCTTAACCAAATTCCAACCAAAACTTCCAAGATTTCAACGAGCATATTCAATGCCCACTATTTCCAAGATTTCAACGAGCATATTCAATGCCCACTATTTAGTCCTCACTCGCGTTATGACTCCTTGTCGTTTAATGTGGATTTCGACGCCTGCCTCACTCGCGTGATGGCTCTTTGTTGTTTAATCTGGATTTCAACGGCTTGCTTTTTGAATTTTATCTCCATGGTCAATTCTGGGCAGCTAATGAATCTGCATAAATGTCTGTGTGATTGTTCTGGAACTTTGTTCTTTGAAATTTTTGAAAGTCAATTTTTTAAAAATTTGGTAATAATTTATTAAAATTACAAGTTTGATGGATAATTTTTTATTAATAAAAATATTTTAGAGTTTTTTAAAATATTGAAAATAAATAAATGAGTTTAAATAACACCAATCAAAATTTTTTACATAATAAATAATTTTTCTTTTTTTCAAAATATTGAAAATAAACAAATCAATTTAAATAACCAAAATCAAAATCTTTTACATAATAAAAATATTTTAAATTTTTTCAAAATATTAAAAATAAAAAAACCAATTTAAATAACACTAATAAAAATCAAACTTAAAAACAACTCTTACATTCCACGACCTGTATTATTGAAAACCTAAAAACAACTGTTACAGACAACGACCTGTATTATTGAACTTTCAACGTTTGCCTTCCAAAATACTTTTTCAACTTTCGAAAACTGACAATGACTACGGCCTTCAGAGTGCCCTGCTATAGTTTGCTCCTTTTATTTGTGATATATGGCAGTCACAAAATCTTTGGCATTAGTGGCGACTATCTTGCATTTATGTTGTTTTAAAATTTATACGGAACTTTTGATTGCCTTCGTCAGACGGTGCTGTACTGGTATTAGCGCTCGAGAACTCCAGAAGAAATTGCCTTTTTTAAGATTTGTGGATATTCACAGATACTCTGTGTCTGTAATTTTGTTGTGTTTTGTCTTTGAGAAAATTATATAATGGCTGAAGCTATTGTCATCTCTGGATTTGTTGGTGTGGGGATAGAAAAAGCAATCAACCAGATTCTTCACGGAATAGTGATTGCTATTCGCTACAAAAAAGAATTGGCTTCTCTTAAGCATCTGGTAACAGATATCCAGCCTATCATCAAGCAGATCCAACGATACCGCCCAGTATTGAATATGAAGAATGGGATTTCCTCTTCTCAGTGCTATAACAAGGTTTCACCCATCAATATATGGCTTAAAAAGTTGGATTTGCTTCTCCGACAGGCATCAGAAATAGTGCAACAATGCACAACTTCACCAAGGTATAGTGTTATTTTCCGATATCAATCAAGTAGAAAGATCACTCATCTTATTTCAGACATTAAAGAACACCTACAATTGTCTCCTTTGGCTGCGTGGGCCCAAATTCCTGATCTCCTGGAGGAACTCAAGCAGGAAATTGGGCAGAGTATGAAGGAAAGCATTGAAGCCATGCCTTCTTCAAGCAGTCCTTCTGTAACCACCTCCCATTCTCTTGCTTCAACGGGATTCTTCATCCAAGAACCCCTTATAGTCGGACAAGACAGAGCTTTTGCAACACTGGAGAAGCTAGTGATCGATTCTGAGTTCTCGTGCATTGGCGTTGTTGGCAAGGGTGGATCTGGAAAGACTCTGCTCTTCAAGAGAATCTTCAACAGTGAAATGGTGCGGAATGTCTTTAGCGATGGCTTATTGCTTTGGCTTACTGTTTCTCAGTTTCCGTCATTTAAAAGTCTTGGAAAAGAACTCTGCCAGCAGATAGCAATGCAAACAAATGTGAAGGACCTGGAATATAATACGAATCCAGAAGGCGCGAAAATCAGGATGAATCAGAGTATGCAGTCTAAGAGATTTGCCTTATTTTTAGATGATGTTTGGGGGGAGGGTGCAAAATTGCTGGAAGAATTAGGCGTACCCTTGCTAACCGACCACTCGACCTCCAAAGTTATTGTGAGTTCCAGGAATCACAGAGCACTGTTAGAGATGGGGGTTAATGCAGAAAGGTCCGCAATAAAAATGGAGGATTTGCTTGAAGATGAGAGTTGGCCGTTGTTCGCTCATCATGCTTTCCCATATAATAACAGAAATCTGCCAGTAAGCATTGAGGAGAAAAAAGCGAGGGTTGTGTGTGCCAAGTGTGGAGGGCTTCCCCTTGCGATCAAAGCAGTTGCCCGGTCAATGGCAGGCATTACTGATCCAAAAGAATGGGAGTTCGCAGTCCGGAGGCTTCCAAACGCCGACGGCCAAGACCTTCGAGAAGCTCTGTATGATCCCCTGAGGTGGAGTTATGATGCCCTGGGCAGGTACGACGTTAATCTGCAATTGTGCTTTCTCTACTTATCTAACTTTTTAGAAGACCAGATTATCTGGATCGAACATCCGATTTTACTGTTTCTAGGCGAAGGGCTGCTTGTGCAAGATGAGCGTAGCCACGACCCATTTGAGGTGGGGAGAATTTACATAAACCTTTTAGCAGATCGTTGTTTGATCGAACCGACATTGAGAGACGTGGATGGGTCAGTGGTGTATTTCAGGGTGCACGACGTCCTGCGTGATTTAGCAATACAAATCGCTGAGCGGGAAGAAAACTTCTACTGCCGGACAGCTAAGGGTTTGGCAGCCTTACCTGATGATGAATGTTCACGGCGCGCCACTCGGTTTTTGTTGAACTTCAATAAATTGAGATCGCTTCCGGTGTCGTTCCGAGCTCCAGAAATATCCTCATTGATGTTGGCTGGAAATCCAATTTTGGGGGAGATTCCAAGAAAATTGATTAAGAGTATGGTTTCCCTCAAGATTTTAGATTTGAATGGGACGTCCCTCCGGTCATTGCCGGAGAGTGTGGGGTGTTTGAAACAATTGGTATGCCTCGGCTTAGTTGAGGTGCCCATTACCAGGCTACCTGCGTCACTTACAGATCTTGAAAGCTTGGAAGTCCTTCTACTTGGTGGGTCTAAAATCACAGAATTGCCGTCGGACATTCATAGACTAAGATCCCTAAAGCATTTAGAGCTTGAAGGCTGTGCAGATTTAGAATATGTGCCCTGGAATATGTCACTGCTTACCTCTTTGCAATGCTTACTGATGAATGGTTGCAGTCGTGTGTGGACAAAAAATGGCCAAGGGAGAAGCCGTAAAAAAGTGGCTTCTATCAATGATTTGCGCACTCTAACACAGCTGAAGAAGTTATACCTGCATAACAATGGAGAATTCATTAGCGAGGGAACAATGGGAACTATGGATCAAATAGAGACGCTACAATTGAAATTAACAGCGCTCTCAAATTTACCGAATGACTTCTTCAATGTGTCAAAGGTAAAAAGGCTTTTGTTAAAATGTCCTTGTGTGGTTAAAATGGACAGCAGGTTTTACAATTTCCAGGGTTTAGGTTCGCTTAAGCTGGAGGGGTGTAACGAGTTGGAGGAACTTCCAGATTTACATAATCTTCAGAATTTAAAAAAACTAGAAATCATTAACTGCTCTGCATTAAAAAAAATTCCAACAAATTTTGGTAAAAAGGGAGCATTTTCTTTATTGAAAATATTTTCAATAATTTTTTTAAAAAATTTAGAAGAATTACCAGTGATAGAAAAAGATGCAATGCCTTCACTTGAAATATTCACTATTATGTTATGTGAAGCATTGAGGTTGTTGCCAGAAAGCTTTTTGAATATCAGAAAGCTAACAAAAATAAGACTGTGGGGCTGTTCAATGGTGATTGAAAATCTAGAGAAAATAAATAAAACAAATAAAACAATAGAAATAGTAACAAAGTCTACAGCAGAGGTCATATGTATTTTAGAAAGATGGGTTAGAGCAGAAAACTTAAGAGAACATCACTTTTATGGTGAATTTTGGTGTAATGAGTTTTTTCTCTTTTTACAAGAAATTGGAGAGAGGACTGGCTTCATATGCAACGGAGCTTTAGGATTATGTAACTTTTACATGGAATCACTTTAGACTTCCAAATTGTTACCATATATGTATTATTACATGTTCCTTATTTTATTTCCTATTGATGTATGATGTATTCAATGTATTTGAAATGATGTTGTAAAATTTCAAGTTGTTCAAAATATCTCATTTTATGTTCCCAATTGATAATTGAATACATTAGTGGTTGATAGATAACTTCGTCACAAAGTGTATTTGACTTAAAACCAGTTTTGATTCATCTTAAGTGTAGATCTAATATTGACATTGAGGGGATCAAATTTCTTTTGTAGTGAAAAAAAGAGATTCCTCCCTTAAAAGATTTATCTCTCTTAGATAAATTAAATTAAATTACAACCATTACAATTAAATAACAATATCCTAAAATTTATAACTAGCAATTGCACCATATGTTGAAAGGAAAAACTGTAAAGCAGTAACATAGGAAAGAGTAGTAGTATAGAGGAAAAAATATATGATATGTTATGTGATTTAATTGAATATTTAACTTATAAATATGAATTGTTTTATTTAAAAGAAATTATAGGTTTGGAGATTTGTTTGGATAAAAAAATTGGTTTTTTTATAACCTACGGAGGTTCTGTGATCATGCACTATGGGCCACATGGCAGAAGTAACCGATTTGCAAAATTGTAGGTGCACTTGGTATGCTTAGATTCTGAATTAAGTATAACCCCAAAAAATGTCATAATAACTCTAAACCACCATTGTAGGGGCTCTTGGTATGCTTAGATTATGAATTAAGTATATCCCCAAAAAATGTCATAATGACTCTAAACCACCATCAACATATGCATCAATATTTAGCTTAATATCTTTTCTCATTGTAATAACATGATAAATTCAATTTTTATATAAATCTATTAACACTTGTTTGTGATTTCATTGTGGGATTTAAAAATAATCAAATGCCTAATAAAAAACAAAGTTTTTACATCTTATTTTAAGATTTGGATCTTCAATTGTAACCATTCATTCTTATTGGGTTTCAAAACAATTCAAAGTGAGGAATCTATCGATGGGTTGAGCTCATACTCAATTGACACGATCGATTTTGACCACTAATTTTATAACATGTCGGTGCAATCATAGTGGATAATACACAAGTTTGATGGTGCAATCATCATAATCGAGAAATTTGAAAAACAAAACCTTAAAAAAATAAGGTAGACCCATTTTAAATTTTATATGACATTTCTAAAAATGAAAATGAAATTAAATTTAATTATGAATTACACCACATCCCATAAATTAACATTATTAATCCAACAATACATTAAAAGCCTATAAATTCATAAATAAAAACTATTTTCCTCAAAGTGTTAACCTTTCAAGTTTGGTTCGAGTGTTTATATCTTTTATATCTCAAAACTATATCATTAAATTTAAATAAAAAGACAAGATCTATCATAAGAGTTACACTTTGTCATTTTTCTTTGCATAACCAAATTGAAATAATAATTTAAATAAATAATTTAAAAATTAAAATCTTCCTCCAAAACCTCCTTTACTGTCACGAACATTTGAATTAACACACCTTGATTATCACTAACATTTTAATCTTAAAAAATCACTAACATTTCAATATTTTTAAACGTTAAAAAATTATAATTTCCAATTTTAAAATTCTGACCCTATAAATTGATATGCTATTTTTTGTTTTTCTGAAACGAATAACTTCATATTGCGATGTCAACTACTTTATCCCAAAATTCTTATTTTCTTACTTGTAGACACCTATGCCCAGTAATGCTACTAGAATAGCTTGAATACTCAAGTCAATAACATTTTTTATAAAACCCTGACTGCTCGAGCAGACTTCAAACAAGGCTTCCTATTGCAGACTTTAATGATGGCAAAATTGCAACATAATGTAAGCAATCAATGTTGTTAAGATACTTATTAGAGACACTTCCATACACAATTACTATCACTGCCTCAATGCCATACAAAGTTATATCAAAAGGGGCATTGTAATGCTACTCTATGCTATGCATACAAGATATCCACACCAGAGACCACCTCTCATATCAAGAGACTGTTACTAAGCATACCGCCATATTGAAAATATAATTGTTTCATCAAAATCCCATGCATCACCACCGAGCCTTACATCACTATGCCATGTATCTCACAATAGTATGCCCTTAGAACCCTGTGTATCTTTGGAGCCCATATTAGGAAATTCACATACATTAATGTTTAAATAGTTGAAACTCTGCTACCTAAAAAGAGAAACCTGATAGAAAATGACAACACTAGGAAATAATTTTTATATTCATGAATTTTAATTTGGGAATCTTGATAAGGTATTTGCTATAGAAATCCTTAACCTGAGCACACTAATAAAATTAATGTTCCACCATGTTTCTAGGATGCAGGGATGCAAGGATGTAGAAGCAAGAAAACGCATCTAGAGGTGCGGAAGTAGCACCCAAATTCTAGGGAACATTGTAGACAACATCGTGGTCTCTGACATAAAAGACCTTGCCCAAGATAGGCTTACAATGACATCTCCCACAGAGAACACATAATGAGAAATTTGATGCATAGAGTGCAATCCTCCATTCTACAACATTACTTCTCGCTTCTAGACTTGAAGCTAATGACTACACTGTCTCATGCTTTGCATAGTTTCTAGCAGCAAAGGCTCCACTTTCCATCTCATACGGTAGTATGTCTCCCTGATCGTGCTATGGCCCCACAACTTCACACAACTAGCACCAGTAAACTTATGGTCTCAAATCTCAAATGGTAGCACCAGCACTCTACCAGAAAACAAGAAAATAAGCAGAACCCACTTATGGGAAGAAAACAAAAACTTGGAATAAAGTTTAGGATAAAATTTTAATTTAATTTTTGCCTATTTTTTACCCAGCCGACATTGTCAGAATTGGTCAAAGGGATTTCCAGAGAACGAATTTTTCAGGTGAGCGTCTTGTTTTTTCAAGGGCATATCCCACTGTGTGTTTCTATGCATTCCCCCCCAAATGATGTGAGGGAATGGCCCCCTTGGAGTACCCCCATCCTAGGAGTGCGACAAGTGAATCTTCCGCCTCAAGAACATGCCCCCATGTAAAACTAAACAAAATATCTGATCCGGTTAAGAAATATAATCAACTTTCCTGAACTCTGTGGATTACTCTTCAGTGCTACTTTCTGCTAAACATAACTAGCTTTCTTGGATATTCTATCCTTCAAGAAAATATATGCATACAAAATTTCATGATTATTATTATGAAAGTCATAGAGAACCAGTAAGTAGGGGTGAAGGATACTGTTGGGTTCCGGTTCTGTACTAATTTCCTACATCTGTTTCCCCCATTTTTCCTTGTGACTACAACCATTGGGACTATCTTTGTCTCTTTTTCCTGCCTTTCTATCTTAAACAGTGTTGTTTCACCTTATTTTCATTATCTTTCCATTTCATCGATTATTATTTTTATCGTGTCTTTTTTATGACTAATTGAGGATGAATGTTTGGAGAAGTTCTCTGGTCTTTTTTTGTCCTTCCAGATGTTATTTTTTAGCACAAAAGATCTAGAGCATGAGGCGTACATGAGTAGTTAAAGATGTGATGTTACAGTGAGCTGTTACACCACAGCGATGCTACATCATGATGTTGTTACAGATCCGCTAGATGAATTGTTGTTACAGCTGTACCGTTGACTAGATATCGTCAACTTCTGATGCCGACTTGTCCTCTATTGCTGTTATGCTACAACTGTGATTTGCCACAATAGTTGTAGAATTCATTACGTATTGTATTTTAGGATAAGAGCCTTTAGGCGGTTTTGATTGTAATCTATATTCTTCCAGTCATACTTTTTATTAAGAAGTGGTTGTAACTATATGTATTCTATTTTGATCAGCATGAGAATCATAATATTCTCATGACTAATCCATCCCTCGTTTTTCTGAATATGTAACCACTATAGAATTCTCGATCATTGAGGTCGAAAGGTTAGCGGAGAATAGTATTACTTTGGCTCTGTAATTTTGGTCACATTAATACAAGTTATCTTGTTGCTGCTATTACATGCATTATCTGGTTTAGTTTCCATTTAAGTTATTTATCTTCCTGCGCCCTGTTAGGGAGGAAGGGACCTCCTCTTTAGTAGGGATTACAGTAGTTAAGGTAGCTGTATATATTTCTTATTTGCTTTATGTATCAGTGGAAGTGATGTTGATGCTATTCTAGCTGTGAATATATCTACTTCAATTTCAATATTATATATGTTGTTACACATGTGTGATTAGAGATACCAGCTGGGTAATTTTTGTGTGGCATGTTAGGTACAAATTAATTGAGGTATGATCACAGTCCTGTAGATCGTTTTATTTCTGCATGAGTGATTCCTTCCAGCATTTAATTCAGAAACGATTTCCTTTATTTGGATTTGCTTTTGGTTTGATGTATCAACACAGAGAGTGCAACTGTCATTGAAATAAAAGACGTCCCTGGATTGATAATTTATGTGTACCGTTTTAGTCATTTAACAGTGATTAATACAATCCAACATTTTGGCGTCATTGCCGGGGATGGAAGTGACGATCCAATCAACCAGAGTTGTTTGTTGGATGATATAGTGTACCTAGTCTGCAATTGTTGGGCAGTAAGACAAGAGGTAAGAACCTGTGCATTGCTCTAACGTACTTGGGAGGGCTCACCATTGCTACACTAGGGCACTTAGAGGTGAAATTTCTGCGTGTTTTTAGTGTCTTCAGCAATACAATTATCGGATGGTAAGACAAGAGGTAAGAACCTGCGCATCGCTCTAACATCCCTAGGCGTGCTCACCAATGTCTCGTTGGGACACTTAGAAGTGTGAATTTTCGAGTGTTTTCTTTAGTGTGTCTTCAACTATAAAATTGCTAGGCAGTAAGACGAGAGGTAAGAACCTGCGCATCGCTCTAACATACCTGGGCGGGCTCACCGCTGTAGAAATTGAAGCACTTGTAGGATGAATTGATACACATAGGATCCATGTGTGCTAATAGGATTATAGAAAAATCCACAAACACCCCCCACTCTACTAACTACAAAAAAGATGGGTCATAAAAAGGAAAATAAGAGTGCAAACTTGGGAAGAAAGACATTCTTTGGAGATCTGATCTCAAAAGCATAAAAGGAATAGTCTACTTCATACAGAGATAATAGGAAGACGGGACCATAGAAAGTTGCTACTATATTGAAGCAATAGGCATCAGTGCCTTTCGTGTCTGGGCCTCACCACCCTTCGAACAACATATCCACTCTTGATATCAAGACTCCAAATATGAAACAACAGTGGAAATCATTGATCAAGATTTGAGAATTGAAGGACAAGGGGAGACATTGGGGAGCATCAGGGACCTGAGGAACATCATTTAGTTGATCATCATTTGGACGCCGGTAGTGCAGTTAAACAACTGGTCCTGGAAAAACCTGATCCTTTATTTATTTTTCAATATCCTGCATATTCTGAGGTCATTTCATCCCATCAGGAAGGATCAACCATGGGGGAAGAGAATGTCAAGACAGATGGCTTTGTTACTTTTGAATTCTCGATAGTGGTGACACGGGATGAAGCTCCTATGAAAAAAATTCCTTTATCATCCCTATCGCCCTTTCAAGGGATCACTGTTGAAGATCCTGATACCTTTTTGTTCGAATTCAATGTGTTGTGTAGAGGTTATGACTACACTTTAGACGCCCAAAAGCTGAAATTGGTTCCTGCTACTCTAAAAGGAGCAACATTAAGATGGTTCATGAGACTGGGTGTTAGCACGATTCGAACTTGGAATGACATGAGGGAGGCCTTTCTCTTTAAGTATCAGGATTACTGTCGAACCATGGATTTGAAGGAAGAGATCTTCAAAATTGCACAGAAGGAGGAGAGCTTGGAAGACTATATGGAATGATTCCATTACAATTTAAAAAGGTCTAAGTTTAGTAACTTAGCCCCGGAAATTCTAAAACCAATATTATTAAGAGGTATAAGAGATGATTGTCTGGAGCATTTGAATATGTTGGGAAAAGGAGACATATCACAAGAACCGCTTGAAGAAATAATGAAGCTCTGTCTGCAGAGTTCAAGATGATCGGTCAAGGGGAGAAGTTCAGTTCGGGACCCTTCAGTCTAGATACAGAAGTCCACAAGTGGAGGAGTAACCATAGCAGATATCGGAAATCTATTTGAGGATTTTAAAACCGACCTCCTTAGCACTCTCTCTGCGCAGATCACTACGGTACAAGTTAAGAAAGCACAAGCAGAAGCTGAAGTAGCCTTAGCGATACTCTTTCCTTGATGCAAAAAGAAACATTTAGAAAGAGAATGTAGAATGAATAGCCCCAGCCTGTGCAACATTTGTGAATTGGCACATTCTACGAATCAACGTCATGAACTTCCCATAATGAAGGTTGTACTTCAAGAATCAAGCGAGGATGTCCAGTATTCCTACTTCATCAGATGAAAGAGGCCATGGCAGCCACGACCTATAGGTATGCCTCCAGATTTTTCCTCTTTTAATCCTTGGAATAATGTTTATAATAGTCATCAATTTCCATGGCAGTATCATAATCCTTTCTCAACACAATTTCCTTCACCATGGAACCAGTGGCCTTCCCCTCCACCAATGTAATATCCTCCACCACAATCTCATCCTTGGATCTAGAATTGGAGAGGTAACGACCAAGGTACAGTACCCCTCTGCACTACCAATGCAGCAGCAGTTACAACTGCCTTCTCTTCAAAATCCTACACCTTCTGTCTGACCCAATTACCTGTGCAACCTGACCCCAATCCGAATAATAAGGCAGCTCAGAGAATAGATGCTCTAGCTACCTTCCATACTTATATTATTACTCCTATTGGGCTCAACGAGGTTCAACTTCAATCGAGAAAAGTAATCAGACCTGAACATACTCCCATTATTACCGAAGAAGAATGTGAGTCACCTAGAAAGGATATAGTCAATTATGAGACAGTTGTTACACATGTAACAACTGATACAATAGCTGTTGTTACACCTGTAGTATGTAGCTCGGGAAGGTCTGTTGTTTCTACATCAGCCAACTCGAGGAAGGCTGATGCATCTATGACAGCTGACTTAGCTGTTAAGGTTTAGGATCCTCCATACCCTCAACGATTAATTGCAACTGGGCTAGCCTCACAAACTAAATATGAGTTCCTCAAGGAATTGAAAAATTTGTATGTGCAAATTCCACTGTTACAAGCTCTTAAGGAAGTACCTATCTATGCTAAAACAGTGAGGGATCTGTGTGTCAAAAATCCTGGAAGAAAACCGAAAGACCCTACTACTATCCATGTTATGGGGAAACTGTCCGAACTTATGATTGATTAGCCTTTGTTGACTAAATATAATGACCCAGGGAATCCTACAATGATTGTCCATATTGATGACCAACCCATAGCCAACACTTTGATTGATTTGGGGGAAACCATTAATGTAATGACCAAAGATATCTTTATCTCCCTAGGACTTCACGGACTTATACCTACACCCACAGTGCTTGAATTAGCAGATAGGTCTCGTTTCAAGCCAGAGGGAATGATAGAAGATGTGGTGATCACTGTGGCTTCTTGGAATTATCCAGCTGATTTTCTCATTTTTCAAACCAAATCCAACTTGGGGGGTCATCCTTTAATCTTGGGAAGACCATGGCTAGCCACTGCAGATGTATATATCGGATGTAGATCTAGATCTATGGTGATCTCAGATGGGCAGGCCACTCAGAACTTGAACCTTTACCCCCCAACAAAACCTCATATGAATTTGAATAGTCCCTGGTGAGATGAATTTGAACCTGAATCTGATCTTTCCCTACCTCTCCTCACACTTGGAAAAGCATAATACTTTAAGGATGAAACAAAGGATGATATCATTAATGGTTTTATTAGAAATTCACTTTCTGTTGCCTCCATTAGAGATCTGGGGGAAGAAGATGAGGTAGATGATGTAATTATTGAACATTTGAAAACTACTCCACATACTACCAGCAGTGCTGTTGAAATTGAACCTGGGAAATATTTAAACATTAATCCTAACTTGATTGCTGAACAAAACAGATTGTTGATACAATTTTTACAGAAATATAAAAAGGCATTTGCATGGGACTATACTGATATGAAAGGAATCCACCCTAGCCTATGCACTCACCGCATTTACCTTAAAGAGGACTGCGAACTAGTTAGACAACTACAGCTCCAAATGAATCTCGCACTTAAGGAGTTAGTGAAAGAGGAATTGCATAAAATACTTAATTTTAATTTCATCTACCCCATTTTTGACAGCCAGTGGTTGTCTCCGCTTGTCATAGTTCTGAAAAAGAACGGCAAGTGGAGAGTATGTGGAGACTATAGAGAGCTTAACAAGGCCACTCAAAAGGACCATTTCCCTTTACCATTCATTGACCAGGTCCTGGATACTCTCTCTAGGAAAAAAAAATTTCATTCTTAGATGGGTTCAATGGCTATAATCAAATACAGATTTCCTTGGAAGACCAAGACAAGACAACCTTCACTTGCCCGTGGGGTACTTTTGCATAAAGAGTCCTTCTTTTTGGCCTCTGTAATGTGCCAACAACTTTTCAGAGGGAAATATTGGGTATTTTTTCTGATCTCTTGAATCACTGTCTTGAAATCTTTATGGATGATTTTACACCCTACGTGGATGCCTTTGAGACAACATTAGCTAATTTGGAAAAGGTGCTGGAACGTTGTTAACAAAATAATGCTGATTTGAGCACAAAGAAATTCCACATGATGATGACCGAGGGAATTGTGTTGGGACACTTCATTTTAGTAGATGGAATCAAGGTAGATCCTGTAAAAATTGAGGTAATCTCGAAAATCCCAACTCCTAAAACTCCAAAAGAGGTACGTAGTTTTTTGGGACATGCAGGGTACTACAAGATATTTATAGAATTTTTTTCAAAGGTTGCATCTCCTCTGTTTTCTTTGCTCATGAAAGATGTGGAATTTGTGTGGCCATGAAAGTGTGAGCAAGTCTTTCTAAAGTTAAAGAACTGTGTAACAGCAGTACCTGTTTTACGAGGACCAAATTGGATATTTCCATTCCAGATCGCTACGGATGCATCTAACATAGCTGTGGGTGTTGTTTTGGGGCAGCTGGAGGAAAAGAAACCTTCTGCCATTTATTACATCAGCAAGAATTTAACTCTAGCCGAACTCGACTATACAGTGACTGAGAAGTAATTCCTAGCATTAGTGTATGCTATCAACAAATTTCAGCACTACATCACCGGGTATCAAGTATTTTTACACACTGACCATGTTGCAATTCGATTTTTAATGAATAAACCTGTTACTAATGGTAGAGTTACATGATGGTTATTGCTGTTACAGGAATTTGATATCACTATTTTAGGTAAACCTGGAAAAGATAATGTGGTTGCTGATTTTCTTTCTAGATTAAATATAAGTGATCACTGCACTCCTACTAAGGATTCTTTTCCAGATGAATATATTTTTTCCATCTCTACTCACTCACCATGGTATGCAGATATAGCCAATTATCTTGCTGCAGGAAAAATTTCACACCATTTATCTTCCAAAGAAAAGAGGAAGATCATACAAAAGAGTGCTACCTACTCCTGGATAGAGGGAAATATCTATCACATTGGGCCAGACTTTTAGATTAGGCAATGTGTTAGAGAAGATGAGGTTTTTGAGATCTTGAAAGCTTGTCATGAGAAACCCTGTGGAGGGCACTTCATTGACAAAAGGATAGGATATAAAGTACTCTCAAAATGGTACTACTGGCCAACTATATTCCAGGATGCCAAGAGGTTTGTGAAGGGATGTGATAGCTGCCAAAGGATGGGCCAACCTCTGAAATCAGATGAGATGTCGTTGTAGCCTCAGATAGTGATGGAACAATTTGAGAAATCGGCACTGGATTTTGTAGGGCCAATTAATCCTTCATCACAGCAAAAATCATACATATTGGTCTGCACCGACTATGTCACAAAGTTGGTTGAAGAAAAGGCACTAATTAGAGCTACAAAGCAGGTTGTTTCAGACTTCCTGTTCGAAGATATTTTTGTTCGCTTCGGGATACCCAAGGAGATAGTAACGGATGGAGGGCCTCAGTTCACATCTCACTTGATAAAGAAGCTGGTTGAGAAGTATGGAATTCATCACTGGATCACTTCACCTTATCACCCACAAGCAAATGGTCAAGTAGAAAGCACCAATAAATTCATTGATGGAATCTTAACGAAGAGAGTAGCCAGCCACTGAAGAAATTGGGCCGAGAAACTTCCAGAGGTTTTGTGGGCTTACATAACAACATGCAGGAATACTACAAGCTTCTCACCATATGAATTGGTGTATGGCAAGAATCCTTTATTCCCCATAGAGTTCGAAATAAAGACATTAAGAACAACATTGCAGGTCAATCTGGACTTAAGCACGATACAAAAACAAAGATTAAACCAACTCAATGAGTTGGAAGAGAAACATATGGATGCCATTAAGCAGACATAGATCATTCAGCAACAGAGAGTTAGATGGCATGACAGGCTTATTAAGAAGAAGAAATTCCGAAAAGGAGATTGGGCTCTCTTTTATGATTCAAGGTTCAAGGATTTCAAAGTGCACTAGATGGCTAGGTCCTTATGAAGTAGACACGGTCTTTGACAATGGGACTATAAAATTAGTCACCATCGACAGTGCCAAGACACCGTAACTAGTTAATGGGCACTGTTTGAGGTTATATCATCAACCCGCTTCGAAGGAATCATTCGTTAACATTGTTGCGGACTCTGATCTTCATGTTATAGCAGCAGAGGAACGTTCCCCTGTGCAGCCTGAAATTTAAAATTCAAATAAGTGCAGTAGCTGAAAACCACCTTTGTGGCAGTTGTTACACATGTTAAAAAAAAACATAAATAGCAAATAATAATAATAATAATAAACTGATTGTGAAAACCTCTTTCCGGGGCACAGTCAGACAATTGCTAACAGTTGAAAACAACTCCTGTGGTGGCTGTTACACTCATTTTTTCCCCTTTCCTAAAACATCATCCTTCCTTCCTGATACATTTTACAAGATGATGTTAGTCATTTTTTTATTTTCTTTCTGTATCTATCTCTCCTAATCATCATGTTTTCTGAAGAATAATACGAAGGTTGTCTTGGGTGTTACACATGTAACAGCCGACAACCATGAACACTGTTTCTTATTCTGTCGTATGCAACCCTCCACGTTGCTTAAGGTACGTCATTCAAAAGGTAACGTCATCATTTAATAGTTTGGTGATTAATGGCAAGTGATGATATTCCTGTGACGGCAGTGGGCGGCCGTCACCATTAAAGAAGGGGGGATATATCTTGTAATCATTGAAATAAATCCGTAGTTATGAACTGTTATTAACCCCACATGCATCTAATTAATAGCATAATAGCTAATGATGACCAAATCCGGTCGGAAAAGGCATGTGTACTTAGAACCCATTACTTTCCATAATGGTACATTTATGAAGAAATGTGTGAAGTACGATTCAGTAATATGTAAATCCTGTCGCCTCCCATCACCCTCCTCAACTGGAGCCTTGTATCTTCGTCCAAAAATCTTCATCCGGGATAAGTAGAGTAAGTTGTCGAGAGGAAATAAGCAGTGCAACGACATTACAATGGGTTGAGCAATAAGGAGTGAATTCAAAATAACAACAAGATGGGTGGAGTAGCAGTAAGACACGAGCCGGATTCCATGGACGCCTTGCAGACTGTCCAGAAGCCTACTGGGTATTTAGGGACGTCAGGTGGATTGAATATTTTTAGAAATTGGAAGGCTCGGATGAGGCTGTTGCAATTGAATTCCTTCAGAATTTGAATAACCACCAAACCCGAGTCAGGGGTCTGCAAATTGAGGTGAAAGAAGAAGTGATTGCCCGGGTAACCACATTGCCAATAGAAGGGCGAAGATGGTTCAACGGGAAAATCAATGAACCCTATTTGAAGGAATACTTCCTTGAAGGAGAAGAAAAGTTGGAAAAGAAAGGAATAGGAATTGACAGGTTATCAGTCCCTTAGCCATGGGCAGATGTAGTCTTGGGTTTAATCAAATACATTACTTGCGAGGGAAGATCCACAATCGTTTTTAATTATCACTTCCCTCTACTCAATCATCTTCGACATCAGCAAAAGATTAACCTTCCATTCTACTTATTGGGAAACATTAAGCATATGGCGGCGGCGATGAAGACAACAACACATCCAGAAGCATGTGTGACCAATCATGGACTTATCAAATTGATTGTGATGGATTCCCTAAGCTAGTAGGGAAGGAGCTTGGAAGAATTCAAGTGAAAAAGGCCTAGGACAAGCCGAAGAAAACAGTTTGCAACTTCGGAAGGAAGTCAGGCAGAAGCTGAGGCCCAGACTCGGCCTGTCAGGGTTAGAATTGGAAAATAACTCACTGACGAACCAATTGGGGACAGACGGCCAAAACTGAGGGTGAAAGATAACTTTCCCAAAAAACCTTTTCCCATAGCAGGAAAGCAGAAAGAAGCAGAAGGATCAAAAGAAGAAGAAAGAGAACCCCCCTCATCAGGTAAGGACGAAACTGATGTCATGCTTTTAGAACTTGAAAATCTAAGAAAGGAAAATGAACAGTTGAAACAAATATTATCTAAGGCGAAGGAAATATTGGTACTTGTATGCATAGAATGTTCTCAAGGACTAACAATAGCAAGCTATAAGGTCTGTGGGGAAAACACCATCCCATTGGAAACAGAAACAGAACTTCAGGAGGCTGTTACACAAGAACCTACTAAGGATACTATTGTTACACAAGAACCAACAGTTAAAGCAAAACCTCCTGTAGTAATTGACCTAGAGGTCGATATACAAAAACCTGTGGAGGCCACTATTGTTACAAAAGAAAGAACAATGGACACATAGGTTACTGTAGGCGAAAATGAAGGGGATGATACACAAGAACCCACTGATGAAGTTGCTGTAACACAAGAAACATCAACAGAGGTGGAGTAGACCCATTCAACAGAGGCTGTTACACCCATTATTGATGTTGATATTGAATGCAGAGGAACGTCGGGTCCCATCATGGGATGGAGTTCTGAGAAAATTTTGTTAATTTCCGAATTGCAGAAGTGGAAACATGAAGCAATCTCCCTTCAGGAGGGGGTGATTTCATTAAAATAACATCGGAAAGAGGTAATCTCTTTACAGGAAAAATGGATGAAAGAAGAGTTGAAGAAAGGTTGGGAAGACTATAAGAAGAAGGAAGCTGTAAAGAAGCAGGAGGAACAGCTGTTGTTGTTACAGCAATAGGTTCAGGATCTAAATATGGATAAGAAAAAACTCCATGACCTCGCCCTCAATTTGTTGGGGTGCAGGTGACCTTCCCCATCCTACCCCATTTTTCTATGGGAATGCTATTTCCTGTTTCAGTTAAAAGCCGTCATGGAGAACATGCCCATCTGTGTTCTTCCACTCACACATTCTTAGATGTCTTTCGTGCTTCCAATTTTAATGAGCAAAGCCTATTGTGTGAGCTATTCATGCACAATATCATTTGCAAGCATGTAAGTATGCAAATTGTAGTGACTATATTCTCCTACATGGGGGATTTTCAGTTTCGAGCCTTTGTTTCATTCATGAAGAATCAAATTGAGTGGAATTTTTCCACTAAATATATGGATTCCAATGAAGAAAAGGAAACATTATGGATCCGGGCAAAACTAGGATGGGCCGCTGAGTTAAGATAGGAATTTAGAAGAATTTTGAGCACTCCTGGGATAAGGGAACTTGCTGCCACTTACAGAAGAAGGATTGTGAACTTCTTCCTTAATCAGTTCTCAGTAATGAAGAATTGAGCCCTGACTAGGTGCTTGAAACGCACAGAAGCTAGCAGTGTTGAGTTGCTGAAAGGGGACCCATTTGCATTTCAGAACTTTGTGGTAGTTGTTACACATGTACCAGCATATGCACAGATGATACAAACCCTTGGCGCTTCCTGGCTTGGGTTAAGGGTCAAGTTCCCTTTGATCTGACTACTAATAGAGGATTACCAGATTAATTATGAATTGAGCATGTATGAATCAGAGTCTTGGATACGACAAATGATGGCTACTCAAGGGTATAGGTCTGCAGATGAAGATACAACGGACACTTATGACCTCACTGACCTGAACCAGAGATATTCTCATGGGAGATGAGATTTCTCATGAGGACATGCAATTGCTTCAGCTAGGGGGAGATGTTGGGTATTATTTTTGTACTTATTTCCTACATTTGTTTCCCCCATTTTACCTTGTGACTACAACCATTGGGAATATCTTTGTCTCTTTTTCCTACCTTTCTATCTTAAACAATTTTGTTTCACCTTATTTTCATTATCTTTCCATTTCATCGATTATTATGATGTACCATGTCTTTTTTTATGACTAACTGAGGATGAGTGTTTGGAGAAGTTCTCTGGTCTTTTTTTGTCCTTCTAGATGTTATTTTTTAGCATAAAAGATCTAGAGCATGAGACATACATGAGCAGTTAAAGGTGTGTTGTTACAGTGAGTTGTTACACCGCGGCATTGTTACATCATGATGTTGTTACAAACCCACTAGATGAATTGTTGTTACAGCTGTACCGCTGACTAGATATCATCAACTTCTGATGCCGACCTATCCTCTATTGTTGTTACGCTATAGCTGTGATTTTCCACAATAGTTGTAGAAGTCATTACGTATTGTATTTTAGGATAACAACCTTTAGGCAATTTTGATTGTAATATATATTCTTTGAGTCAAAATTTTTATTAAGAAGTGGTTGTAACTATATGTATTCTATTTTGATGAGCATGAGAATCATAAGATTCTCATGACTGATCCATCCCTCGTTTTTCTGAATATGTAACCACTATATAATTATCGACCCTTGAGGTCGAAAGGTTAGCAGAGAACACTTTTACTTTGGCTCTGTAATTTCGGTCACATTAATACAAGTTATCCTATTGTTGTTGTTGTTACATGCATTATTTGGTTTAGTTTCTGTTTAAGTTCTTTCTCTTCCTGCGCCCTGCTAGGGAGGAAGGGCCCTCCTCTTTAGTAGGGATTGCAGCAATTAAGGTAATTATATATATTTCTTATTTTATTTATGTATCAGTGGAAGTGTTTTTGTTGTTGTTCTAGCTGTGAATAGATCTGCTTCAATTCCAATATTATATATATTGTTAGACATGCGTGATTAGAGATACCAGCTAGATAATTGTTGTGTGGCGCGCTAGGTACAGATTATTTGAGGTATGATCACAATCTTGTAGATCGTTTTATTTCTGCATGAGTGATTCCTTCCAACATTTAATTCAACAATGATTTCCTTTATTTGGATTTTATTTTGGTTTTATGTATCGGCATAGATAGTGCAACTGTCATTGAAATAAAAGACATCCCTGGACTGATAATTTATGTGTACCGTTTTAGTCATTTAATAGTGATTAATACAATCCAATAGATACCAAACATATTTCAGAAAAGGAAAGGAATGCTATAAAAACAATCTATTATTAACAACACTACCCGTATGAGTTTTAATTTACTGATAAAATTTTCAAACTGTATATCATCACTTTTAACAGTTATATTGTTCTAGAGTCCAGAAACAATAGTATAAGTATTCACAGATTCATTGTGCCATAAACAAGAAAAAACATCCACAAATATCATGATTCATTACAACAAAGTGCAAAATGGATATTGAGTGAAAGACTTTTACCCTCAAGATAGAACATTGGCGGAGTAAGAAGGGAACCACCCTCCAGGAAAGCTTGTCTATTATGTATCTCATCAACTTCGCCAAGGTAATGCCATGATAGGGAACCAAGAACCTGCTTGCCTGGCCGTCATTCCTGCACGTGGAATCGTAGGTTCTGGCCAACGGTCCTCTTTAACCCGAAGCAAGGGCTCTCTTGTTTGATTACGTGTTTGTTTATGGGATCTCTCAGGATTCCTGCCCGATGGATTTTTGTCCTTATCCGGGGCGGTTTCAATGTTATTTTCAATTCAGGGGAAGTCAAAAGGTCGATGGATTGAAACACAAAGATGCCTTTCTCTTTTATTTTTAATTTGAAATAGAAAAAAAAACCAACAGCCTGCTAAAGAAGAATTTAATGAATTGTTTTGGAGTTTAGATGCATGACAGTCATCGAATATCTGGTTGGCAGGGGTGTCTTGAGCAACCGGTGATTTGCGTATCAGAGAATCTGAATGTCAAGTACATAGTTGAAAACAAACACAACCCTTTTAAAAAGAAACCCTAAGCCCAGAGTAACCCTGTTCAAATCTTTGTAGGGAAGTTTGGTAAGCATTTTTACAGGTGTTGATAATATGCAAAATGCCGCCCCTTTGCAGTCGTGTTCTCGCGAAAGCTGGACGAAGCAGTACCAGGTAGCCAAAAATCGCCTGGTTTCTTATTCGGATATGCAAACTTGGTCGGATTGTTCTTTGGCTGTAGAAACCTCGCTGAAATCTCCAGTATGCCATAGCCATTGGAGCAGTGCCATGGCATAAGTAGTGTAATTTTCTTGTGGAAGGTGTCAAATATAAGGCTGGTAATTGTGTCCAAGAGCCAATTCCCTCTGGTAATGTTGTTAAGGAGCCAATTCCCTCTGCTTATATGACAGTGAACGTGCAGAGACATTTTTCCCTGACATTTTTTCCAATTTCATGCGCACAGTGCACTTGCTTGGAGGACCTAAAACGATTTTCCTAATTTCTATTATTTTTGTAACTGATTAATAACAATATTCAATCCTAAGGTAGATATCATTTCAATCGTCTAACATCAAAATCAACGGTACACAATGATACAAGTGGCAGTTGAGGGGAGTTGTTTTCAAAGAGAAACACTTTACAGTGTAAAAATAATCTGCAATATCATAAAATTCTAAAATATATAAAATTGATTTACACTTAATTCAAATCAACCTATTGAAAAAATAAAAATAAAAAATAAATCATCCTTGGAAAATTTCTTTAGAAAAGAACAATATTCACATATAATATAATAAAAAATATAATAAATTTATATGAATAATTTAACCTATTAAAATACTAAAAAATTAAATTAATTCCTAAAATAAATTTTAAATATTCTATTCATATTTTGAGAATCTCACAAAAAAAATGTATTTTAAATATTTTATTCCTATTTTTAAGAGACTCACGATAAAATGTATTTTAAATATTTTATTTCTATTTTTTTTGGAAACTCACGAAAATATGTATTTTTTATCTTTTATTGTTAAGTACTATTTTTATTATTTTTTATTTTTAAATACTATTTTTAAGTACCATTTAATGTTCAAAAGGAAAATGATTGTATAAATTAGTTTTGCGTTAACCAAGCTTGTTTGAAAAAGATAATATTTGATTTAATAAGGGTAATAGCTACAAAACAACATAGTCCTTGCATCTACCGCTAATTAATTTATTAAGTCTTTTCCACATATGTTTCCTCCACAAACACTTCCTCCACATAGCCACCTACGCACAACTTCCTCTGCACATCATGGAAAATTTTAGGGGCTAATATTCGTAGGTGGGCTAATTTTCCATGGTTTTTCTAAAAAAAGGATTTGTCAATTTCCATTTTTTTATAAACATGATTTTCCCAAATTTTACGATATAAAATTATTTTACGTTAAAAATCGTCAATGTTATATATACAGTATATATAATATCATTATAAATTTGAATAATTTTACAAATACATCAATAAACATTTTATATTTTTCATATTAGGGACTAGTGAGATTCACCAATTTTTTAAACTTCAATATAATTTTCCATCCTTAAAATTTTCCCTACTACACGTGCTTCATCCACACATCCACCTCTACAGAACTTCCTCTACACAGGGTTCCTCCACACATCCACCTCTGCACACTTCCTCCACATCACACCTCGCACGCTTCCTCGCCGCTTCTCGCACATCCCCCTCGCCGCCCTCCTCCTTCCTCACTTTGTCCACCTCTACACACGCTTCCTCCAAACAACCACCTTTGTACAAATTCCTCTCCAGAACTAAAACTTTACACTTTGGTGGGTTAACGGGTCTACGAACTCAAGCTTCCTTTGCATCACCTCACTTCTCATTTTTCAAATTTTATGCAGTGGACATGAAAGCTTTCATTCAAGACTTTAAGGCTTTCTTTCCATATGGAAGAAATGCCATTTCCATATGTTCTATCATCAATTCCAACCCTTAAATGATCGATTGGACATTTAGATTATTGAAATTTTTTATTGACAAACTAGTCAGAGTATTAGGCAAGGCATAAGAGAGATCAATTAGGTCTGCCTAAGAGTTAGAGGGATTATAAAGAACCACACAAATACATCTGATAGCCAAAATGATCCCACTAAGAGTAAATAAGATAATGAAAAAAATAACACAACAAGGCATTAGAGCATGGAAACTACAAAACAAAGAATCATAGCATTGAAAAGGGAAATCTGCCTATCTTTATAATGCAATATGCGAGGCAAAGTTAACAGCACAGAGGAACTTAGTGCGACGAGGAGCTCTCATTCCATATCACTTACAAAGTAATCTATTACACAACCTATATGGAATGCAAAATCACTTTCTTTGTTGAACCAATGGCTCTATGTAGTCATACACATTGGTTCATTACGATATCTCTTGCATGGAACTTTAGAAAATTAACTATCACACATAAATGTTGAAATTAAAAAGTAACAAAATAATTAAAAAACATGGAATTTCTTGTCCCTATTTAGTAGTGTGCATAATTTTTCTCTTCAGTAGTGTGTAGAGCTTTCCACACAAAAGAAGCTCTGCATCATCAAAGCTCTTCACAAGAGGTATCATAATGACATTGCTTGTGCAAAGCTTTGCACACTACTAAAGAGAAAAGTTCCACACACTTCTGAAGAGGGACAAACAAATCCACATGTTTTAATTTTTTTTGTTACTTATTAATTTCGACATTTCCGTGTGACATATCATTTTCTACATAGTTAGATGCCTTCCACACATCCACTTGTCTTCGTTTTTGCAACACGACATCGATGATGAACTTTCGCGTCAAACAGGTTCTATAATTAAATGGATTGGAGGGTAATATGTAGTTCATTGTTTAAATGATATAATTTTCCAAATTTGGAGATGAAAATGTAGAGAAAATGAAATTTTATAAGCTTCCGACATACTTACAAATCTTTCCGTAATGCCCTGAAAAATGAGATGTATAGTTAAAAGAGTCTCTAATAGTGAAATTGACTTCTTATTTATTCATCAATATTTCTATAGTAGAGTGTTGATTAATTATGTTTGAAACTCAATGAATTTGTGGAAAATCACGTTAGTGATCCAAACTTAAATAGGAACACAACAAAATACACATATAACCATAAATAAAGAGATGAAACATAAATAACACTTCATTTCATTAATACCAAAGAACTCATATATGCTTACAGACATAATGTAAATACGCTAGCTCGGGCGATGACATACTTATCTATGAGGAGAGATGTGGCAGCTACATGCCTCTAGACTGTGTTACAATGAGGCTCAAGGGCCTTTTTATTATTGAACAACAAGATAAAACCCTAAACAACAAAAACCCTAAGCCCCGGGGATGGAACGCCAAGTGTTTGTGGGCCTTGTTGGGGTCAGTTGGGTAGCCAAATTTTCAGGGTCGTAACTTGGTCGTATTATCTCCATTTGACACGTATGATGCCTCGTTTTAAATATATATCTGAGTACTACATTATTTTCCACTGTGGTTGTAGGCTTGTTTCATACCTCAAAAAAACGTCGTTTAGGGGGTTAAAACTGCTCCGGAATTTCAGGACCTAAAAATATTATAAAAATAGTAAATGTAGTTATAAACAAGGAAAATGATGAAACTGTCTGGAGGTCTAGGTAGAATAGGCGGGTGGCCACTCATGTCCCCCTTGATCATTCCTCCCTACTTAGGAAGAAATGGTCCCTATTGCATGTAGAGCCTCCATGAGGTTAGGAATTTTTTGTTGAACCTGGTCCCTGGTGAACCACTTTCCCTAGTGAAGGAGTTGGCCTGATTTGAATAATTAATATAGTTGGATCCTTTGTTGGCGAGTGTTCTTGATCTGCATGTCCATGACTCGATCAATTGTGAATTGTTCCATGTAGTTTGGGTTTAACTCCGTTGGTGTCAGTTGTTCTACAATGTCAGATGTGTCCAGTAATGGTGGAAAGTATGGTCGAAGGTGGTCCACATTGAACACTAGGTATAGGCCAATGAATGATGGAATGTTGAGGTCGAAGGCATTGTCCCATATAGCCTTGGTGATGGTGTACAACCCATATCGGAGCAGGCGAAGCTTGTGGTGGGTCCTAGCTACTCCTTCTGCAAATCCTTCTGCAAATGTAGCCAAAATTTGTCGCCCACATGGAACTTATGTGGAAGCCGATGCTCATCATGTCGCTACTTGTACTTAGCATTGGCTTTTTCTAATATTTCATGGACTTGTTGGTGGATGTGTTGAATGCACTCAATGAAGATATTAGCCCTGTCAGCTTCAGACTAGACATGAGCCGAATTTGCATGAGTAGTTGCAAATGGTATGGCCACATCAATGGGACATAGTGGCTGGAATCCCAAACCGACCTGAAAGTGGTTGTGGCTAGTTGAGCTACGGAGAGCTCTGTTGTAGTTATGTTGTAGATAGGGGAGGATTTCATCCAACATGTGTGGATTCTTCAAGTCATACGTGTGAAAAATGTTTATTCTCATCCTTTTGACGACCTCTGTTTGGCCATCAGTTTGCGGGTGGAAATTTGTGGACTTAGTGAGATTGGTATCCAACATCGACAAAAGACTTGCCCAAAAGGTACTTAGGAACCTGCTGTCTCGATATGAGATAATGTATTGTGGGATCCCAATGTGTACCCACACTCGTTCAAAGAAGATCTTAGCAGTGGTTTCTGCTGTGATACTCTTCTTGCAGGCCGCCATAATGGCCATCTTAAAGAATCTGTTGATGACCAAAAAAACACAGTTGTTGCCATGCTTTGTAGAAGGAAGGGCCGACATGTTATCCATGGAGATGGATTCCCAAGGTCGACTAGGAGTAGGAAGAGGAGTTTATAGGCCTTGCTTCTTTATGTTTAGTTGGAAATGACGCAGGAAGTGCGTGATAAGATGTACATCCCAACATTCGATTGAAGGTTCGGCCAATAAAAATACTTCTGCAGTACTGCCACTCTTTTCTCTACCATGAAATTTCCAGCGACCCAATTGTAGTGCGCCTCCCAAATCATCTTGGCACGCTCGCTTGAAGGAACACAAAGGTATCCTGGGTGGCATAAAAGAGCATCCCAAAGAGGATAATTTGGAAATTTATTTACTTCCAGGGTCACTTTTGTAAAGATTCGGCCACCCTGACGTCTCGTTCCCACAAGAGCCGAGCATAGTGGTTAGCACCATGACTAGCGGTTAGTTGAGGCAATCTACAACATTGTTGGTGCTTCCCTTCTTATAATTAATGTTCAAAAGGAAATATTTCACTAGGTATGTGGAACATTTATGATTTCGATCATTTTGAAACTTCCCTTGTGTTTGTATGAACTACAAGGGTCAGTGGTGTCTGTGGATGACTGTTTTTTTCCCCAAAATGTAATGCTTCCATTGCTGGCATACCTCAAAAATGGAGTACATCTCTTTGTCATAGGTGGGATACTTTCAGATTGTTTCTGAAAGTGTCTCACTGTGATATTCCACTAGGTGCCCCTACTAAGTAATAACTGCAGTAATCGCATAGTCGGAGGCATCTGTCTCAATCTCAAATGGTTGTTGCAGGCCTGGTAATGTGTGCACTAGTGCAGAGCAGAGGAGATGATTCAACTCGATAAATTCCTTTTGTTGGTATTCAAACCAAAATAAATTTTCTTTCACTCCTCCCTTGGTGAATTAACTCAAGGACCAAGTGATATGAGAGAATCCCAAACGAACATGCGGTAGAAGTTGGCAAGACCCAAAAATATATAGAGCTCTATTAGAGTAGTTGGGGCTTGGCAATCCTAAATGACTTGTATCTTGGTTGGGTCCACATGCACACCTCTCTCATCAATGATGTACCATAGATATTGAACTTGGGTCATCCCAAAAGTGCATTTCTCCAAATTGGCACAAAACTTGTGTTGCCACAGGGTTTGGAGAGCCTGTTGAATACGGTGGAGGTGCTCCTCCAAACTCCGACTGAAGATCAGGATGTCATCCAAATATACCACCATGAATGAGTTGGTGAAGGGTTGCAAGATATCATCCGCTAGCCTCATGAAGGTTGCGGGGGAATTCATCAACCTGAAAGGCATGACTAGCCATTCGAAAAGGTCCTCCTTGGATTTGAAGGAAATCCTCCACCAATCGAAGGGTTTGATTGGTACCTAGTGATAGTTAAACTTCAAGTCAATCTTGCTGAAATATTTAGCCCCTTTGAGCTGGTCCAGAAGGTCATTGATCTGTGGGACTGGATACCTATTCTAGACAATGATCTTGTTTAGTGCTTGATAGCCAATAAATAGTCTTCAGGTGCCATCCTTTTTCTGTACCAACACGGTCAGGATCCCACTGGGTGATGAGCTTGGCTTGATGTGACCTTTCTGCAACAGCTCTTGAATCTTCCTCTTTATCTCATTGTTATCCAAAATAGAGCGTCAATAGATCATTCCATTGGGTAGCGATGCACCTGGCGTCAAATTGATGGAGTGTTTGATCTACCAGTGTGGAGGTACCCTTATGGGTGAGTTGAAGATGTCCCTGTACTCCTCCAAGACCTTGTAAATTGACTCCTACCACGCAGGGGAGCCCTATATGGAGGTTGTGGCCATAATCTTATTCTCTCCCTGAGGGAGAATCATAAGGAAAAAAAATTTCTTGGTTTGGGAAACGATCTTACCGCATTTCTTCATAGTGATCAAAGAGATTGGAGAGAGGACTGGTGCCATATGCAACAAAAATTTAGTATTATGTGACTTTTACATGGAATCACTTTAGACTTCTAAATTGTTACCATATATGTATTAACATGTTCCTTATTTTATTTCCTATGGATGTATGATATATTCAATGTATTTGAAATGATGCCATAAAATTTCAAGTTGTTCAATATATCTCATTTTATGTTCCTAATTGATAATTTAATACATTAGTGGTTGATGGATAACTTTGTCATAAAGTGTATTTGACTTAACTAGTTTTGATCCATATTAATTCTAGATCTAATATCGAGAGGGATCAAATCTCTTTTGTAGTGACAAAATAAGTTCACACCTTAAGAGATTTGATATCTCTTGATTCTTTATAAATAAGAAGTTAAGATGAATCTAGACTAATTTAACCATTTATAATTATTTTATTTTTAATATTAATCAATATTTAATATTAATTTTATGAAAAATAATAATCAGGTTGCATATTATAATATATACTTTAAGGAGTTGTCTTTAATGTTACTTTTTGGAGTTTCCAGTGGATTTTCTGGCTGGAATCAGGTGGAAAAAATTGAGATGAAATCTTGATTTGTGTTATTTAAACTAGTTTTTTTGAGTGCATATATGAATTCAACATCGTGTAAAACCCCAAGGGAACTTTGATTGTGAAGATTTTACCCATCAAACTTGTGATTTCAATGAATTCTTGTCGGATTTTAGGAAAATTGGATCGGAAAAACCCACTAGAAAATTTTCCAAAAAGTCGCATTAAAAACAAATCGTATACTTTAATTTATAAATTGTAATTAAACTACTTAAATTTGATAAGTTAAATTAAATTACACCAATTAAAATGAAACAACTATTACAAAATTCCAAAATTTTTAAAATTCATCTGTAAAATCATAAAATTCCAAAATATATAAAAATTTTACACTCGATTTAATTCAACATATTGAAAAAAAAATAAAAATAAAAAAATAATCCTTCTATAAAAAATTCTAATTCAAATACAAATGAATATATAAAAAAATAAAAATATAATATTTCCTCTTCCTAAGTTTATAAAGGAATAATAAATGCACAAACCATATAACAAAAAATATAATAAATTTATACCAATAATTTAACATATTAAAATACTAAAAAACTTTAAATAAATACTTAAAATGTTTTTAAATATTTTATTCTTATTTTTGAGAAACTCATTAAAAATGTTTTTTATTTTATTTTATTTTATTTTCAAGTACCATTTCATCACATGGCTTCACTTGGGAGCAATGCTCAAAGTTAATAAAAAAAATATAAAGGGCATACAAAATGTTAATAAAAAAATGGATACCTACAATATCTAGTGAAAGTAGGGGTTTTTTAATTGAGAAGTTGTATTGGCTTCGTATTGGTAGGGGGTTAAATAATGTGATTTTTAGAGTTATTTTCTAAATGTAGTCAAATTAGGGGTATTGTTTAGTATGCCACGAACATACGTGATATGTATGAGGTTCACTGGTTGAAGCCCCCGTGCATTTCATGTACAAAAGGGAAATGATTGTATAAATCAATGTTGTGTTAACCAAGCTTGATTGAAAAAAATAATATTTGATTTAACAAGGGTAATAGCTACAAAGTAGCATAGTCGTTGCATCTAGTGCTAATTAATTGATTAGGTCTTTCTGCACGTAGCCCTCCCTGACTCATATACATAACCTTCCACTTCTCGACCCCTCCCTGTGAGGTTTTCTCCACAACTTCCTTTGCACACGCTTCCTCCACACATCTACCTCCGAACAATTCCTTCGCACAACTTCATTTGCATGACTTCCTTTTCACATCCACCTTTGCACACGCTTCCTTCACACAACCACCTCCGAACAACTTCCTTTGCACATGCTTCCTCTACACAATCACAACTCTACACTTTGGTGGGTTACCAGGTCTACAAACTCATGCTTCCTTTGCATCACCTCACTTCTTATTCTTCAAATTTTATGCAGTGGACATGCAAGGTTGCATTCAAGACTTTAAGGCTTTCATTCGATATGGCTAAAAAGGCCATTTCCATACGTTCTATCGTCACTTCAGACCCCTAAATGATATATTGGAAATTTAAATTCCTTATTGAAATTGTTTATTAACAAACTAGTGAAATTATTGGGAAAGGAAAAAGAGTCAGAAAGAACCACACAAATACATCTGATAACCAAAATGATCCCACTAAGAACAACTAAGATAATGAAAAAAAGTAGAAAAACAAGGAATTGGAGCATGGCAGCATCAAGACAAGGAATCAGAGCATCACAAAGGGAAATTTGTTTATCTTTATAATGTGGTAAGCGAGGCATAGTTAGCAGCACAGAGGAACTCAGTGCAGCATAGAGCTCTCATTCCGGATCACCAACGGAGAAATATGTTATGCAACTTGTATGGAATGCAAAATCTCTTTCTTTGTTGAACCAATGGCTCTAGGTAGTCATACACAATGGTTCATTCTCATATCTCTTGCATGGAACTTTAGAAAATGAACTATCGCACGAAAATGTTGAAATTAATAAGTAACAAAATAATTAAAAAATGTAGAATTGCTTGTCCCTCTTTCGTAGTGTGCAAAATTTTGCTCTTCAACGATGTGCATAACTTTACTTGTGCAGATCTTTCCGCGCAAGAAAAGCTCGACACAAAAGGTATCATAATGACATTGCTTGTGCAAAGCTTTCCATATTTATTATATTTATTAACATGTTTCTTATTTCCAACTAACTTTCAAATTTGAATTTCCAAATGATCTAGATATCAACATCCAATTTTTTATTAATTAATTCTTTTAAAATTTATTTTAATTATTTAATTAAAATAATTAAAATTTTTAATGTAAATAATTAAATAATTTAAAAACTATATATATATATATAATTTGTTTCAATCGTTTAAAATTTAAATTAATTTTTTTTTCTTTTCTAAAATCTATTCCTTTAAACATTTATATCTTATCTACCTTCAAATTTTAAATATTATGTTCTTCAAATATCTATATCCTATCTATCTTTAAATTTTACATATTATGTTTTTCAAACATTTATATCCTATCTACTTTTAAATTTTATATATTAGATTCTTTTATCAAATCTAATTTATGATTATAATGTTTTTATATTAAATCAGTTTATAAAGTTAAAATATTGACTCTCCCTAAACTTTCAATACTCCACGTTTAACTTATGTAAATCAACCAAATGTTTTAGGATTTATATGGGTGAAGCCTTTAAATTATAGGACATATAATTTAAATATTATTGGATTTTATATGATAGGATATTAATGTTTTTTTTTGTCGGTAAAAAAAAGCTCATTATATTATCATTCCAGAAGTTACATTAGGATACATTTCTTCAAAAAAAAATGAGCATCACAGGCTTGTGAGCCAACAGGAGCATAACTCTACACAAAAGAAAGCTTGGAGAAGAGCCAAGACAACTGGTTTCTTTGGTTATTGCCGACACAAAAATAAAAACATTACAATATTTAGAAAGATACATCACAGAGGAGGATGAGGAGGGAACATAGGAGGAGTAGAAAACAGAGCTGCTATGTCATGCATATGATAGTCTATGTGTTACGCTTGGATCTCCAAAGCACGAGGATGATCGTTGGTGTGACGATGCAGGCGCCAAAGAATTTCTAGAGAGTCCAAAGACTTATTCTGCATGTTCTGAAGGTCGTTGATATAGGTGATAATTTCATCCTTATCATCATGTTGTTGTTGCCTCATGGCATCAATATTGAGCTGAATGTTTTTAAATTGAGTTGCTATCGATTCAAGGGTGACTAGAGCATCAACACTGCCCGGAGAGCACGCTGGGGACAATGCCATGTCCGCCACAAAGTGTCGGCTCTCAGTTTCCTCAGAGTCAGAGCTTGGCTCCCCTAGCGGCTACCTCTCCTCCATACGACGGTCAACTCCTCTCCTTTTGGCGTCGCCTCTCTGAGGAGGCATATACCGCAAACCACCACCCCCGACTGCTCCGACATCGATAAAGACTAACTTGTCTAGACAATAACATGACACACAATAGAAACTATAAAACTAACCAAAGGAAATGTTTACCAAACCCGTGACTGAGACCAACTCAAAACAATTTTGGGGGAGCCTGCAATCCCGAAGAGCCCTCGTTATGCCACCATGAATTTTACCATAGGAAGGCATGTTCCAGGTCTCAGTGACCTCTAGACTCCTCCAGTACTAGAAACATCAACGATCGACACACTCCCCTGTGGGCTGCCAAACTCACATGGAATATACAGACCAGCAATCGCCCACCAACTGCAAATAACCAACATTCTTCCTTGAAGCCTCTATATCCTCGAGGTGTAAGGAGCGGGGTCCATGTCCCAAGACCTCATTAAATCAAACGTGTGGCACATGGAGGCCCCCTTGGCTCCATGGTCCAATGCGCCTCCATCTGGCCGGACGATAGGACACTCCCATCGGGGAATTAATAATTAATTTTTATTATTAGATTTGATAGGATATAGATGTTAATAATCAATAATTAATTTATTAATTGAATATAAATTTTTTAATTTAAACCATAAAATTAAGTATTTACATTACTTACCAATATGAATATTTAAATAGTAATGATTTTTTTTTTTTAAATTTTATTTATTTATTTATTTTCAGAAATCATTTATTTGACACTAGTAAACATGAAGTTAATCATCAAAGTTTATATATATTGTCTTACATTAGTCAAGTCCCACTAGCACAACTGGTTGATGATGGGCCTCGTCAGAAGGGCGACCTAGGATCAAATCTCACAGATGATGTCGTGCTCGTGCTAGGGGGAGGAGACAAATTAAACCTTGTTAGCTTAGTGTTGGTGTGGCCCAATCCGGGTGCAATCCCCGGGTGATTTTGCCGACGTAGATTCCCCTAGGTCACGATTTTTCAAGCCACAAGTCAAACTTGATGTAATCTCTAATGAACTCGGACCACTTGACAAACAAAAAAAACATTGTCTTACATTAAAACATAATTCGAGGTTTAAGGTTATTGGAACATTTATAAAATTAGTTGGAATATGCAAGCATGTAAATGTTTAAGGTTATTGGAACATTTGTTTAATATTAACAATGAGATAAAAGGTTTATTTATTTTTATGGAAGGTATATAAATCAAGTTTCATTCCATTATATATAAGTCAAGGTTTAAGGTTATTGTAGCATTTTTGAAATATGAACAATGATATTTACTTTATTATTTTTATCATAGCAATGCATATAAGTCAACATTAGTTGTATTGAATAAAGTGAAAATGTTTCACGAGCGTGAAATTTTCTAAAACCCACCTAACCCATGATTCCAAGTGTAAGGTCCATATTTTCCATTGTTTTTTAAACCTTAGAGAATATGCTAGAAAATGGGGTGACTTTTGATCAAGGCCCTACTATAAACCGACAATGGTTTGATCATTGTATGTGTGTTATTGTAGTCATAAAATCTTTGGCATTAGTGGCCACTATTATTTATTTATGTTTTAAAATATCTTCAGAACTCTTGATTTCCTTCCTTAGACGATGTTGTACTATCAATATTATCACATTGATTGTGTGTTAATTAATCTTTCATTATCACTATTGATATGTTTAATTGAAATCTAAAATTAATTTGTGAACAACGAGATCCCAGTGATGTTTCAATAAATTAATTTAATTAACTATTTAATTAAATTAATTTTCTTTCATCGAGTTAGTCTCATAGTTGCATAATAATCTACATTATTATGTCAATTATGATATAATTGTAACACATTTACTATCAACTACCCAGGTTTAGTATTAGTTTATATTAGTTATCATTTCATCTTTTAGTTCATTATAATAAATATATTTCATCCACTATATTCCACATAGTTTGTTTGTTAAGGGAAATAGGTCCCAAAATATCAGTCAGAGCCATCGTCCCAAAAGGAAAAGGATTTTTTTTAAGATCTCGACCAAATGGTTTCCCCAATGTTGATGAAGTCATTCAAAACTATCAACAAGAGGGTAATAAATATTTAAGTAATTTTTGTTTCCTCTCCCATAAGGCGAGGCCTGAGTCATCAGGACTTGGACATACTCACTTGCTCCCTTTTTTGTCGATGCCCTCACTGACACCCGATTCTGATCCCATATTTCCTAACAAGGATTTGGAGGCCTTAACACAGTCCTCAAATTTTGATATGGAACCCCTAGAGACCAAAATATCATTTTTAAACCTGGCAAGGGAATAGAGAAGGACGTTACCTTGTGGAATTCATCATAGAGGAAGAAATGAGTCATTAAATAAAAAAAGATTCGACCTACAACCAATCCTAACCCTTATTACTTCAGTCTAGAATATTTTGTGGGACGAAAGTTGGTCTATCCAAATCATAGCTATGAGAAAAATCAGAAAGTTGTTACTTTATGTGCACCAACCCTTAGAGGGGATGAGCCCACTTCCCTAGTGCCCCCATGATTATATTTTCCTTGAAAATTTGGGGCTTAAGTGCGGCCCATAAATCTAGGGAACTCAGAGGACTGGTTCGACTACATAATCCTTCTATCATTTTACTGCAAGAAATTGTGTGCCCTTGTGATAATACCTGGGTTTTCCTTCTTCCTGTCTACCTTGACTGGTTTGTCTGCACTTCTGATGTTAGGGTATATTCCAGTGGCTTGGGTGTGATGTAGAAACCTAAATGCATCTCTTTACAAGCCTTATGTATCGATGCAGGCATCCTCCTTTCTAGCCATTTGTTGGGGTCCACACATTAGTTTCACATTCTTAACTCATATGCCCCATTTGTGGGTAGGCGGTATTTTTGGGAAAAGACTGGAGACTCTGGCATCTTGGGCTTAAAGTCTAGTATTATCCTATCTGGGGATATTAATATGAATTTGGGGAAAGGATAAATCTAGGTAGATAAGGACATAGAGGACCCTTTATCCAAGTTTTCTCTTGGAATTGATGAACTCTTTTTCTCTATGTGACATTGATCCCAGTACCATTTCCCCTACCTAGAGGAACATGCGCACAGGTCAAGAGGGAATCTCTAAGCATCTTGACTGGTTCTTTATTAGCTAGTATTTGGTTGGGCTTCTGTCAGGGGTTTCATCCAAGATTATTCCTTCTTTTGTTTCAGACCATAAGCTGATACTCCTCTCATGGGAGGGAAGGGACAACAGTAAAAATTTCCCATTTAAATTTAACTCTACATGGCTCCTTAATGAGGATTTTGCTTCTTTGGTGACAGATGTATGGAGACGCCCAATCCTTCCTCCCCCAAGTGACCAAATGGGGAATTTTTTAGGAAATTTGAGGGCCATCAAGAAGGAAGTTTGTTTATGGATCAAGAAGAAAAAAGAAGAAGATATGAAGACACTTTCAGACATTGTATTATAATGATCCCGAGGATCCATTATTTTTCTCTGATCAGTATAAGGTGAAAATCATGGACTTGGAGGGGGAGAAGACCATGATTCTGTTGGCACAAGAATCTGAATGGATATTGAAGAGTCGTGCTCTGTGGGTCACGACTGGGGATAAAAACACCAAATATTTCCATATGTGCGCCAATATCAGGAAACAAAGAAATTTGATTAGAGGCATAAAGGGTGCAAGCAGTAATTATATTCAGGATCAACATGGCATTAAACAGATGGCTCTTCGCCATTTCAGAAGAAAATTCAAAGCATAGGAACAAATATTTTATTCACAGCTAGAGATCATTATAGAGATGACCCACAAGTTCAAATAGGAGGAAAATGAGTTTTTGGCTAAATCTATTCAGATAGAAAAAATTATTGATGTCTTCGAGTCATGTGAAAAAGAGAAAATTACATCCCCTATGGGTGGGGGGTGGAACTATTCATACATTTCCAAGAATAATTTTTTCCTAACATAGCGGTTGTTGAAGAATCCCACACCACTAGACACATCTATGGGGCCATGATTGCTACTTTTATAGCATTAATCCATAAGGATAAGGCCCCATAATATTTTTCAGACTATAAGCCTATATCATTATGTAATGCAATATACAAAGTAATCTCCAAGTTTGTTTCCACAAGGATAAATAAGACCTTATCCGCCTATATCTCTACTGAACAATTTTTTTTCTTGGTAGAAAACAGATATAGGATGCCATAGCCATAGAACAAGAATGTTTTCATTCCATGAAGATTGGGAAAAATAAGGCAAGCTTACTCAAGGTGGACTTTATTAAAGCATATGATTTCATTGACTAGGAGTTCCTGAGAATGGTTTTGCATAAGGTGGCCATATATCCTAATAATATTGGTTGGATAATGGCTTGTACTCAGACTAAAAATTTCGTTGTAATCATCAACGGTTCTCCGATGAATTTCTTCATGGAATACAATTGTATTCAACAAGGATGCGCTTTATTTCTATTTTTATTCCTTCTAGACATGGATTGCCTAAGCCGCAAGATAAGTGTTGCAAGGGATGCGGGAAAGATAATGGATGTAAGGGTCACAAGGAATATACATATTACACATCTAACGTTTGTATATGAACTATTATTTGGTGGTATGAATAACCTTAAGGAATGGGGGGTGATTCATCTGATCATCAAGACTTTTAGCGAGGCATCAAGTCTACTTATGAGTAAAACCAAAACTCTTTTGATCTCTGCCAACATAGCAGATGCTCAGTGCAGGGATATATGTAATTTATTTAGGGTCACAAAGGTTCTTCTAGAAGAGTGGATCACATATCTTGGCTTCCATCTCAAACATAATAAATAAGACACCAAATAATGGGTCTGGTTGACTCACAAATTAACTAAGAAATTTTATGGGTGGTCACAGAGGTGGCTATCAATTGGAGGTAGATTGACTCTCATTAAATATTTCCTCCAAAATATCTTTTTCTTTTGGATGCATTTATTTATGTTGCATATGGAGATATGTCACAAGCTAGATGATATAATTGGGAAATTAATTTTGTCGGGGACTGAATTATAGGGGAAGATCCATTTGGTAAGATGGAAATCCATAGAAAGGCCGATTAAAGAGGGGGGTTGGGGTATCTTGGACACCCACAATTTTAACATGGAACTGATCATCAAGAACATGTGCAGGGAGGTGACAAGAAAAAGTATTTTGGGACATCTCATTAGGGACAAATATATGCTGGGAAAACCATATATTATTTGGATAAGGGAAGGGGTTAGGAAGAACATTTTTTCCTCCTACATTTGGTGAGGCATGACTAAAAACTGCCAACGGATCTTGGGACTCCTGAAATGGGAGGTTTGGGATGGTAGATTGGTGGAGGTTGGATTAGATGAATTGAAGGGATTCAATGGTGTTCAAACCTTATTGGTTAATATAATTAATACCATTCACAACATGGGAATTTATTATTTTGCACAGATCAACAACTTGAACAATCAATCTACATATCAAAAATTTTGGATTAAGGAAGAAGAGCTTGGACTCTACGGTAACATATCCATCGAATGGGAGGATTACCTCACCCATATTTTGGATGCAGGAATATCCATCAATGAGGGTGAATACATATTACAGTGGGAAGGCATATTAAAGAATGGAAACCCATGAGTAAAGGATGTATATAATAGACTCCCATTGGTCAAGAGAGAATTTGACTATAAAATTTGGTTTCAAGCAGCATGGAGATGCTTTGGATGGTTGGCCATACACAAAAAAGTTCTCACTTGGGATATTTTGAGACGCAGGGGATTTCATAGCCCTAGAATCTTCCATATGTGCAAGAATCATAATGAAGAGATTGATCACCTTTTGTTGTGCTTCCCATTTTCTATGGAGGTGTGGGTTGTTGTTATAAACTCTCTACAACTAGGGAAAATGGGGACACAACAAAAACTGATCTCATGCTTCAATTTATGGATCAAGAATCATATTAAATATCACATATTACCCTTCTATGCCATATCATCTATCGAGCGCATCAAGAATTCATGTATTTTTTAACATAAAACGCCAATGATTCGGGAGGTTGTTTTGAAGGCTATCACATTTTTTGCAAATATTGGGCCCAACAAAAAAATTAGAAAAAAAGAAGAGAAAGGTAATAACCAAGGACATAAAGGGGATATATCCTACAGTATTTTTTGATGGGGAAAGTCAACAAAGAAGTTGTGGGTGCGGTGTAGTTATCATTATGAAACGAGGGAGTTACTACCACTTTTGGTGGAAGTGAGGACACGGTACAAACACTAGAGCCGAAATCATTGTGCTATGGGGCATCCTAATTTTTGCTAAATGGTTAATATTGGAACAAATATTCATACATGGTGATTCCAAGAGAATCATAGACTAGGTCAGGGAGAATTCACACTTCAACCCCCCAATTATTTCCTACTGGATGAGGTGCATAAGGATATTGGTAAGTAATTTTCAGAACATATCCTTCAACCACATCTTCATATAACAAAACCAGGTTCCTTGTTGGGAAAAATACTGAGAGGGGGGGGGGGGTGAATCAGTATTTAGTGCAGACTGAAATTTTTTTACTTTTTCTTTCTAAAATCCATACGCTACTTTCCTGAAACCAACTCGCGTATACACGTGGATATCCTTCATAAAACTCGCGTATATATAGAGATCTTATTATCCATTTAATTCTTTACTTAGATCTATGCATCATTCATTCATCAGATGTTTAGTTAGCAGTAAGCATGTGCAGTAATACCAGAATAAACCATCACACATAAGCAACACACATGAACACCAGGATTTAAGGTGGAAACCCAAGTCGGGATAAAAGCACCGCTGTCGTCGTCTCTGTCTTCAATATTTTATTATAAAGAAAAAATCTTACAATAATGTACTGGCGCAGACTCATACAAGCACGCAGGCACCCACCTGCAGAAGGCTACAACCTTCTCTCATTTACCAACCTCTCCTGGAAGGGAGCTACAACCCCCTACTCTCATTTACCAGCCTCTCCTGGAAGGGAGCTACTACCCCCTGCTCTCATTTACCAGCCTCTCCTGGAAGGGAGCCACTACCCCCTGCACTCGTTTACCAGCTACCACTGGAAGGGAGCTACGACCCCCTCACTGAAGGCTTCAACCTTCAGCACCTCTGCGGACCACGTTTCATCAATTTTCATACTGGATCCAACAACTTCCATATAACACAACTTGTAGGCCACTTTTCATCATATTTTCAGACTGGACCCACTCCACACATTTAAGCTCAACATTCATCAAAATGAAACTTATAACCCCATCAATTCATTCATTGAATCATCAACCAATCAACCAACGACTTGATCTTCAATTAACATAATCAGCAACATATTCATCATTCAAACAACCCAGTTCTGTATGAATACATCATTGACAGATAACAGTAAAACAACAAAACAGATCAGACATTTCATTCCACTTACTTCAGCAAACCCTAGATTCCATACGCGCTTTTACTTCACTGACCCTGCGTATGTACGTGCTTTCATGTAGACCAACCCGCGTATACTTCTGTGCATTCTTTAGAAAACCATGTCTGCCCATACACGCTTTTCCTTAAGCAGACCCGCGTATACACACGCTTTTACTGAAGCTAACCTGCGTATACATTTGTAACTTTTTAGGACTGTGCAGCTCTTCAGATCAGATAAACAACTCAGATTTCATCCTTTACTTCAGAAAGTATTTCGCCTCATCTCAAATCTAAACATTCCATAAACAGATCTAGAAAATACATATACATTTCAGATCTAAAGATCCCTCTTCATCATTTTCTTCATAGGTGCATCATAGATTCAGATCTATCAATCAAGAACAGAGTTCATCCATGCAGATATTCCTTAGAGAGATTTTCTTCATTAACAACCCTTACTCATGCACACCTTGCACTATTATTCTTTACTCCTTATATAGGTTTAGCCTTTATCAATACCATGAGCCAAACCACATAATTTCCGATGGTATTCCTGGACAGGATCAAATAGATAATCCAGCACTCAATACAAAGGGTCAATACCATGGTAACACCCCTTGGTATTCTAAATTTGGAGCCCAAAAGGGCATACGCAACTTGGCACGTACTTTTCCGTGTGCATATGCTACTTCGCCTTAACAAACCCGCGTATGCTTTGTGACACATCATATTTATCATTTTTCTGGCACTTCCTTTCTTCTGTTACTTCTGAGTTGATCTGTAGATACATCATCCTTCCTTTTAACACATAGATACATCATCAATAACTCATAGGTTGCTTATCATAGGCAACTCATCAAGTAGGTTTCCATCAAGAACAACTTCATCAAGTAGGTTCCATCAAAGTCAATACATTGTATCACATTGCCAACAATCTCCCCCTTAATTCATCAAGTAGGTTTCCATCAAGGACAACTTCATTGTCATCAACTTTATCAAGTGGGTTTCCATCAAGGACAACACTCTGCATCATATTGCCAACAATCTTATTTCATCAAGTAGGTTACCATTAACTTCATCAAGTAGGTTGCCATCAAGGACAACATATGCCAACAATCCCCCCCTTTGGACTTGATGGCAACCATGATGGTGTTTGATCACCACAACAGATAGATACATTGAATATAACCATTATGCAAACACCATGATGTTCTCCCCTTATTCAAACACCATGTTACTCTCCCCCTTTGACATCAAGGGCAAAGGGTGGATCAAAACCAAAACAAGGTTTTTCTTCTCATGTAGACAGAAGAGCTCTGTAGAGATGATGTGCACTGAAGTTATCATGCTCCCCCTGAGTTCATGCTGAATCTTCAAACATATTTTTCAATGAAGTACATGACTCTATGACCTTTCCTATCACCAAGGACTCATACTTACATCAATGATCCAACCAAGTGGATGTACATATGTGACTCAAGTACCCAACCAAGTGGGTTTACACATTTGACTCGACTACCGAACCAAGTGGGTTTACAAATTTTATCAAGTCCTTTCATGACTGAATATTACAATTTTACATCATTGGTCTCAACATGACCTTTTCATCAAATTACAAATATGACCTTTTACAACAAGTACCAAAAGGACCTCAAGAAAGAGATCATATTTCAGAATCATCATAATGCCAACAATGTATTACATTCAGCAAGGCTAATGCTCCCCTGAAACTATGCATCCATATGATCAAAACTCCTCCTTAGCTTTGTGCAACCTGAATACTTTCAATAGCCAATCATCAAGGCATCTTCACCCAATATTAGAGAATGGAATAGAAATATAAGAGCTGAAACATCATCAGAGATACCAAACAACATTAGAGATACCAACCAGCACTGCAGCTATGCTGAAGAATGCTGATCCAGAAGAATTTTGTCAGCAAATACCCATACGCGGTTTTATGTGTCTGAACTCGCGTATATACGCGAATGTCCTTCAGGAAATCCACGTATCCCATTTAATCTTCTGAAATTAAGCAGTTCTGATCTTGTACAAGGTAGAGACAATTCCCAGCTTCCGTCTGAGATATTCAAATGCTTCCCTGGGATATATGAGAGAAGAAAGATAGGAAAATGTAGCTATGTTTTCAAGTGTCATCCAATAATTTGTAGCATAAGTGCATCAGTAACCAAGCCTTCAGAAATTTTTTTTTTTTGCCGCATCAACAAATTCTTCCCAAGAGGAATCATTATACCAGAACAACTTCTTCAATAAACACTATGTATTAAGCAATCATCCATGTGATCCGATATCACCAAGATCTTCAAGATTTATCATGATGTAGCATGTGTAGGAAAAAGGTTTCAACTGTGACAAAAATCATCATCAAAAAAATCTGCATGATCTATCCTTATTTTTGAATCATAAGACTTCCATCTTATTCATGTGTGAAAACAACAGATACTCTTCATCAAGAGTAAATAGGGCTCATCCATAAACTCATCATAAGAAACCATGTATCATTTCATCATCATTTGAGCATAAGGAATAAGCAGATACAATGCCAACAATGCAATCATTAGTAGTTAGACTGATGCTCCCCCTGAACCTGTACTCCTGTTCTTGAGTTGAATCACTGTTTTCCTTAACAGAAAAGAATACGCGACTGTCTCCAAAGGAACTAGCATGTATACACGGCTTTTTTTCATTAAACCCGCGTATGGAAAGTGAAACATAGAAAATTTCCACAACTTCATCTCCTCCTGAATTTGTACCACCTGTACCTATCTTCTTCACATCAGATGCACTGTCAAAAATAAACATAACCAGAATTACCAAACCAACCATGAGAATCATCATACATTGCTCCCCCTGTGATGATACATTAGTAATCCCTAGAATGTATCTCACATCATTCTGCAGCCATGAGGAGAAGTAGGCTTTAGAAGCGGATGACTGTAGTAGGGTCAATATTCCCTACGTTTCTGACCGGTCCTCCTTCTTTTTCCAGCTTTGCTTGAAGCTTCTTATTGTGTCCTAAAAATTATCCAATTTCTCAGATCTATTCATCCTGCATTCTTTTTCTACATGTCCATACTTATTACAAGCATAACATCTTATGTGACCAGAAAAGTAAGCATAAGGATCATGATGTGATTTTCTATTCTTTCTTCTATTACAATTAGCTGCTTTATGACCATACTTGCTGCATGAAAAACAATATCCCTTAAAGAAACCTAAGTACTTTTCTGAGTAGAATATGTTTGTATGTGACTGAAATGATCTGCTTCTGCAATTGGCTGCAACATGCCCATAATTATGACATTTAAAGCATTCAACATTATTGATGCTTCTATAGTTAGGAGGGAATGATTTCTTTTGAGAGTTCATGATTGTCGATTGACCTTTTGTTTCTTCCAACACTTCAGGTTTTGCATTGATATCCTTTGATTCTTTAGCACTTCCTTGTGAACTAGATTCTCCTTTAACAGTTTCATGAAAACCAAGACCAAATTTAATAGAGGGAGACCTTTGACTACTAAGAATATTGTCCAGAATCTTAGTACTATCTTGAAACCTCAAGAGTTTATATTTTTCTTCTAATTTACCCTTTAGAATGTTTACCTCAACCTCCAATTTTTGGCATTGCTTCTTCATACTTTCTTCGACCCTTCTTCCTTATTCTACTTGATAATTCAGTTTTAAAATCTCTTCTTTCAACCCATTTTCTTGTTCTTCGAAAATTTGTAGAATTTCTTCATTCTTCTTATTTGATTTTTCCGAATCCTCTTTGAGAGAGATGATTTCTGCTTCAAGTTTTTCATTCTTCTTATTTGATTTTTTCAGATCTTCTTTGAGGGAGACGATTTCTGCTTCAAGTCCTTTTTCTTCAAATGATTGTAGAAGTTCCTCATTCTTATTATTTGATGCTTGGAGATTTTCTTTCAGAGAGATGATTTCTGATTCAAGTCCTTTACTTCGATTGGTTACATTATCGTATTGTCTTTGATACATTTCTATCCATCTTTGATACATTTCCATCTGACCATTCATCATATCTATTTGTTCTTTCATTCTAGAGATCATTTCTTTGTAGACAGATTCTTGATTATTAGATGATCTTTGTTGTTCTTCAACTTTAATCTTGAGAGCTTCTTCTAGATCCATAACATTACTTTTACTATCTTCACCATTGCGTGCACAAGAAGGTGAATCACAAGAACAACAATCAGTACCTGTTTTATCTTCTTCATTTTCTGCTGCACATGTTTTCTGAGATATCTCCTTTCTTTGAGTAGCCTTCTTCTTTTGTTTCTTTGCCATGAGCACTAGCAGATCTTGGTCAGGATCTTCTTCATCCTCATTTGACATTTCATCATTATCTTGATTTGTATAATAGCTCTTTCCCTTTTCAAATTGTTTCCCTTTATCATGATTTTCTTCATAAGGACATTTAGCAGCATAATGACCAACTCTTCCACAATTAAAACATTTGAAGGGAAGCTTACCTTTGAATCTTCCAGTACTTGGTTGGAGTCTTCTCACAAAATTTGCTTCTTATTCTTCTGATATGTAACTTGATTCCTTGACAACTTCCTTTTCTTTTCCTTTTGCACATGCCTTAAAGGCAACTTCTCTGATTTGAGAGGGACCTTCTTTTCTCATTTCAAAAGCAGTTAGAATACCATGTAGTTGAACAACAGTAAGAGTTTGCAGATCTTGCCTTTCTTCAATAGCAGATACTTTTGACTCAAAGTTTGAAGTCAAAGATATTAAAACTTTTTCAACCAGAGTAGTATCGGTTATGGTTTCACCCAAACTTCTCATACGATTTACAATATCATCTAGGCATAAAAAGAAACTGGAAATACTCTCATCACAATGCATCCTTAAATTTTCATATTCAATTCTAAGAGTTTGGAGTTTGGCACTTTTTACCTTTATATCTCCTTCATAGCTTAGAATGATTTTGTCCCATATTTCTTTTGTTGAATTTAGTTGCATCACTTTAACAAATTCTGATTCAGACAGGCTTCCTAATAAAACATTGACTGCTTTGGCATTGATTTCATATTTCTTCCTTTCTGTTGCATCAGTAGGAATAGTTTCCGGATACCGATAACCTTCTTCCACGATTTCCCATACTTCTGCACCAAGACTTTGCAAATAGGCTTTTGTTCGTATCTTCTAGAATAACAGATTACTTCCATTGAATAGAGGTGGCCTTAGAGAAAGTACTACTTCATGACTTCCCATTGCGACGGATCTCCTTCAAGCGATCAAGCTCCTTCAAAAGGACCTGCTCTGATACCAATTGTTTGTTGAGATTTTATTCTTATTTTTTAATTAAATTTGGAGAAAAATCTCATGTAGGTGAAAACAATAGGATTTGTTGCTACATTGGCTCCATCAGTTTCTGATGAGGAGTTAAAGCATCCTATATTTGTTGTGAGAGAATTTATGAGTTTGTTTCCATTCACAGCTATAAAATGTAAGCCCATAGAGGCAAGTGAGCATTATGAGGAATGTGTTGTGAGGAAGAGTTGAGCAGATGAGAAACTCTGCTATTGTATTTCTGCATTTGATTAATGAGATTGCCGATGCCCTGTTAGGTGGACGTAGCCCAGATTGGTTGGGTGAACCACATAAAAAATCTGTTGTCTTTATGTGTGTTTCTGCTGTGTGTTCTGTATGTTTTATTTCATTATTCCGCTGCTGAACTCAACATTTGGTATCGGAGCTGTAAGTCTGCTGCGTACAGAAGCCGTAGAGGCCGAGTTCTGCTCTGGAGAATTCGTGAGCTGTGAGATGTTGTTGATCTGCGTGGCTGCAGAGATAGCCAGTGGTCGTGTCTGTTAATGTTCTCGCTGAGGCAAATTACTAAGTGCAGAGAAACGGCTGTGTGAGCAGCTGCCTCGTATAAAGTTGCTGTGGAATATCGTGAACGGTGACCGAACCGTGAGCTGGGCAGTTTTAGTGTTGTTCTTATGTGCAGAAGCCGAGTTTGAAAGGAGTTCAGAGCTGGAGCTGTGAGTTGACAGTGTTAATGTTTGCTCTGCATTAATATTGAAACTGTGACAAACAGTAAGTCGTTGACCAATGACGAGTCACTGCGTTGTGAGCTGGAAACAGGTATTGGAATGCCGTGAGCGATCTTGAGCCATCGTTTTTTTTTACCGAAAGGTTTTTTAAAGATCGATTTATTTTAAATCGATTTTTGTGTTACGTTTTTTGTTTTAAAATCGTTGAACATTTATGGTGGCTTAAAATCGATTTGGGTGATAGTAGAAATCGATTTATGGTGGCTTAAAATCGATTGGATTTTTTAAATTCGATTTGACATTTAGAAAGTCAATGTCAATAGCATATGGTATTAAAAAAAAAATCGATTTGTTGCTCAACAATTGGTATTTTATATTGTAATGTTTAAAATCGATTTGCCATTTAAAATCGATTGTTTTTTTTTTGCAAATTGAAAATCAATATGGCATCATGTTTTTTTTTTTTTCTGAATAAGACTAAATTTATTAAGAGAAGAAATATAGTACAATCAAGGCTCGCCTAGAGGCGAAGCGAAGCAAGAGAACAGGGGAGCCGGCAATGATAGACTATCAACATCGGTCCCTATGAGCAACCATGACAAAAGTAGAGATAACAGAAAGTACATAGACTAAAGAATCAAAGCTAGGGAGTCGACCCAGAGTGGGTGGGGTCTCCTAGTCGGTATTTTTTCCCTTTTTTTTGCTGACTGTCACCCATCCATTGAGGGCTGGCTAGATGGGAACCACCTGCAAACTAATCTGCGCAGAAGGAGGAGTCTCCTTGTCTGAATCTGAAGACGACTCATGAGTGCGTTTCTGTGAAGTTGGAGGAGCCGTGGGATCTGTTGGACGTGCTTGAGGCGTTTCCCTCGGGGGGTTCTGATTCTCCTCCTCCACCTCTATATCCTCCTCATCAGAACTGCAGAAAGCCAAGTCATCCATTGGAGGCCTATCACAGGGCTTCCAATCTTGGATTTGGATTTTCGTGGGATATTCCTCTTTTTTTCGAGAAACGTCGCACAAGTATTCTGAAGATGCCCGGTCTGATGGCAGTGGCGACATCTGAAGGCAGTGTTCTCGTAGTCTAAAGTTTGCGTCCAATGAAAGTCCCCCACCTTGAGGTTGATCTGGTCGGGAAGCCCTTTGCTGATGTCTATTTCTGCGCAAATTCTGCCAAAAGTGTATAATCCTTTCTCTCCTCGAGTGGTGTCTGTTGCCAAGAAGCGGCCTAATTTATCCCCAATTCCTTGGAAGACTGCAAAATGCCAGAGATGAGTAGGGAGGTTTGGTAGGCGGACCCAAATGGGCAGCTTGGTGATAACAGCCGAAGAGGGGTCGAAATCAGGGAACCAGGGGGTGAGGAAGAGTCCCGCTGATCCCCAGAACCAAGGGCCTCCTGTTAAGACTTTCCTGTAGTCATCGCTGAAGATGAAGACTACAATGAAGAATCCCTTCGAGCAGAAGAAGACTCTGCAGTTTTTGGTCCAATTGGAGTGAAGCCACTGGTATAGGTCGGCCGTGCGAGGCCATAATCCGTTAAATCTGCAGATAATGGCTGTTTCTGCAAGCGTCTGAAGTTGATCATCCAGAGTTGGATGAGAGATTTCAATGGAAGGGGTATCCTCCATTTTATCCACCAGGAAAGGCTTGGGAGCCTCTGCTGGTTTGGCAGACTGCGGTTGGGCCGCATCTTTGCGAACATCATCTTTATAAGAAAAAGAGGGGGCAGAGGAGGTCTGCCCTATGGAACCACCTCTTAAACGAAAGGTAGCCACAATAGAAGCGTCTTTAAGAATGCTGTGAAAAGATAGGGGGTGGGGATTCATAAGTTGCTTACCCTTATAAAGCAGTCTCAGGTGAGTGGATGGAATCCCCAGACGGTATTCGAGTTTTTGAAGGATGTCCTGCACAAGATCTGTTCTGCTTGCCCACAGCATCACTGTCTTGCCCGAGAGTTTAACCTGGATCTGGAATGCTTGTGAATCTTCAGGTGCGTCTGGCTGGAAAAGGATGTGAGACTGCTTCTGATAGGCCGCCGTCCGATCCATGCCCAGATTTGGAAGCCTATCAAGTGGGCTCGGTAAACAAAACCTCTGCATGCGATTGACAGTGAAAAGATCTATAAGATCTGCTGGGTTGCTATTGCCCTCTTTGAGCGCTGCTCTCAAAGCGGCTGCCTTAGATCGAGCTGGAATAATAGCCAAGAGGGCGGCCCTCCAGACAGCTGCGTCCTCAGAGTCGAGGGGCCCATCCCTGATCGAGAGTTTGAGTGGAAATGAAGCCTGCAAATTCAGATCTGCAGCTTTGACAATGAGGGTGGCTTGCCCAGGCATCGCTGCAAGCATTGTGACATTGCAAGCCTCTGTGAAGACGCCGGCTTCAAAGCTGTCTGAAGCAGTGTTAGGGAACAAAGCCGCCCAAACGGCGGCGCCATGGTCTTCAAAAGAGCTCCAGTGCTGTGGCAGGCCGATGAGCAGGTCCCAACCTTCGATCTGGAGCAGGTATGGAGGGCAGCCGGCCCTCAGAGCTGCCGAGCCGACGTGAACCTGATTAATCTCACAGCAAACCCTAAGATGCGCGTTCGCCATCGCTCCGTCCGTTTTTGGAAAAAATATGTTATTGTCTATCAATATGGCATCATGTTAAGGTGAAGGGCATTTAGAAATTGATTTGAATATTAAATTGCCATTTGCACATGGTAGTAAAGAAGGAAAGGCATTTTATAAAGTGAAGTTCATTTTAATTTTTTTTAAAAATAAAACTTCATTTATTAAAAGTTGCAATTGGAGGTTGGTTTTTGTGACACAACATGGAAAAAACACAAAGTGCCCGGTTTGAGATCGAGAAGTTTAATGGAAAAAACAACTTCGAGATCTGGAAAGTGAAGATGTATGATTTACTTGTGCAACAAGGCGTGGCGAAGGCGCTGTTGGGGAAATCCAAACAGTCGTACACCAAGACAGATGATGAATGGAGTGACTTAGATGAAAGAGCACTGAGTGGCATTCGATTGTGTTTGGCGGATGATGTTTTGTTTAACATCGTGTCAGAGAAAACTGTTGCTGGTTTGTGGACAAAGCTTGAAAAGCTGTACATGACAAAATCCTTAACCAATAGGATTCTTCTGAAGCGACAGTTGTATAGCTTGCGCATGAAGGAAGGTATGACGATAACTGATCATCTGAATACCTTTAATACTCTTCTGGTGCATTTAGAAAGTATAGAAGTAAAATTTGAATCAGAAGATAAAGCTGTAACTTTATTATGCTCATTGCCCGAGTCATGGGATCATTTTGTTACTTCTATAAGTCTTAGTTCATTAGAAACCCTTGAATTTGATGATGTTGTTGGAGCTTTGTTGTCTGAAGAAACAAGGAAGAGGTTAAATTTAGAAACCTCTACATCAGAAGCAATGATGGTCAGAGGTCGTTCTAAAGAAAGGCGCTTCAGTAAGCACAACAACTCACGTTCAAAATCGAAAGGGAAGAAGAGTAAGGTAAAGTGCTGGTTTTGTGGCAAATCAGGACATTTGAAGAAGGATTGTTGGAAGAGACAGCAAACATCCAAAGAAGACTCTTTGACATAAAATAAAGAAGCAAACACGACAGATACAAGGTCGGCATCCATTTCAGGTATGAGTGATGAAGTGTTATCAGTTAGTTTGTCCAATCATGATCAACATTGGCTGTTAGATTCTAGTGCGTCAAATCACATGTGCATTCATAGAGAGTGGTTTAAAACTTATAAATCAATCAATGATGGATTTTTTTACATGGGAAATGATGTCTCATGTAATATTGTTGGAATTGGAAGCATCCAGATTAAAATGTTTGATGGGACAAATAAAATTCTAACTGATGTAAGACACGTACCTGAACTAAGAAAAAACCTCATTTTACTAGGAGTAATAGACACTAATGGATATAAAACCTTTATTCAAGGTGGAGTAATGAAAGTTTATAAAGGAATTTTACTAGTCATGAAAGCAAATAAGGTTGGAAATCTTTATCAGTTAGAAGGAAGAACAAAGTCGGATCATGCTTCTACAGTATCTGAAAATGACAGTAATTCTATTCGTTTATGGCATCAAAGGTTGGGCCATATGAGTGAAAGAGGATTAAAAATTTATCTGATCGTAAGTTACTTCCTAGTTTAAAATCTTCTAAGTTAGATTTATGCAAACATTGTCTGTTTGGGAAACAAAGCAAGCAGAAGTTTAAAACTGGAAAACATACTAGTAAGGGAATCCTTGATTATATCCATTCTGATGTTTGGGGTCCATCTCCTACAACCTCATATGGAGGATCGTCATATTTTGTATCTTTTATTGATGGTTTCTCTAGAAAAGTGTGGGTCTACATGCTAAAGAACAAGTCTGATGTATTTACAGTTTTCAAACAGTTCAGAGCATTAGTTGAAAACATCACTGGAAAAACCATTAAATGTTTAAGAACTGACAATGGTGGTGAGTTTACTTCAAAGGAATTTGATAATTATTGCAAGGACGCTGGGATCGAAAGACATAAAACCACTGTATATACTCCTCAGCAAAATGGAGTTGCTGAACACATGAACAAGACTCTCTTAGAGAGAGAAAGAAGTATGCTTAGTAACACCAATTTGCAGAAGGAATTGTGGACAAAAGCGGTTTCTACAGCTTGTTACTTGGTAAATTAATCACCATCAACTGCAATAGGATGCAAAATTCCTCAAGAGGTATGGAAAGGTTATCCATGTGATTATTCTAAACTGAAAGTTTTTGGTTGTGATGCATATGCTCTAGTTCCGAAACATCAGCGTTCTAAATTAGATCCTAAATCAAAAAGATATATCTTTGTTGGATATGGTGATGGCACTAAGGGATACAGGTTGTGGGATCCTACTACTCACAAGATCATCATTAACAGAGATGTTAAATTTAATGAATCATCACTTGAAAATCCAGATGTAGACGATGAATTGAAACAGGATAATGAACCTAAGCTTCAACACATTCAGTTTGAAACCAGTTCAAACACTGATGATAGTTCAGATCATGAACAAGTTTCAGATGCAGATCATGAACGTGTTTCAGATGTTGATCATGAAGAAGTTCCTACAGATAATAATCAGCAAATTGTGGAAGTACCAGAAACATCTTTAAGGAGGTCTACGAGAATCAGACGACTTCCTAAAAGTTATGATGATTATGTTACTTCAGTTGCTTTAACCGCTAACGATGATGAACCTTTGTGCTACTAGGAAGCTGTAGAAGGTTCTAACAGTGGTAAGTGGAAAGAGGCTATGAAGGACGAGATGAAGGAATTAGCCAAGAATGCCACATGGGATCTGGTAGAACTTCCTATAGACAGAAAAACTATGGGATGTAAGTGGGTTTACAAATTGAAGAAGGGTGTTGATGATACAGAAGACAAGTACAAAGCGAGGCTGGTCATGAAAGGTTTTTCTCAGAAATTCGGCATTGACTTTCATGAGATATTTTCACCAGTTGTAAAAATTGTTTCAATTCGGATTGTGTTAGCATTAGTTGCTTTACTTGATTTAGAATTGCAGCAACTAGATGTTAAAAATGCATTTTTACATGGAGATTTAGATGAGGAGATTTACATGGAACAACCGGAAGGGTTTGTTCAAAATCGCAACAAGAAATTTGTCTGCAGGCTCAAGAAATCATTGTATGGTCTAAAGCAGTCACCTCGACAATGGTACAAGAAATTTGATTCTTTCATGATGAGTCAAAATTATATAAGAAGTGAATATGATCATTGTGTTTACTTTAAGAAATTAAGTAATGGCATGTTAATTATCTTAGTGTTGTATGTTGACGATATGCTTTTCAGTTGTAGATCGGATAAGGAACAAAAGGCGAGGGAGAAGGGGGGCCCAACTGTGGAGTAGTTCATCAGATGAGGATGTCAATGCTCCCAATGCTCCCAACAATGTTGTTGAAAAGGACCCTGTGGTAGCAGATCATCCTAGCCCACCATTAGCCACAGAGCCACCTTCAACCACAGTGCAAGGCACAAGTTCAACAAATAAAATCAGTGCCATTAGAGGCTGGACAAAGCAAGAGATGCTCGATGCAATTGATGACATCGAGTTTAAGGGATATCCAATCCGTGCATCTGCAAAAAAAACATGATATTGCTGCCTCTAACATATATTATTGGATAAATGGGTTGACTAATACAAAGCATAGAGGGTCTGTTACAGTTATGACTGAAGAGGAGGAGAATGAGGAGGTCGAGTGGTGTAAGGAGATGACCCAATTGGGACATGGGTTAGAGCTTATACAACTTAAATCCACTGTAGCTCAAATCTGTCAAGGGAGGCCAAACCCCTTTAAAGATGGTTTTCCTAGTAAGTCACGGTGGAGTGGATTTAAAAAGAGGCATCCAAACCTTGTGCTACGTACAGTGGAGGGCCTTAACAGAGATCAGGCTTTAAATCTATGCCCTGCAATTGTTTCCAAGTTCTATAACACTCTTTCTACTACATATGACCAACACTCATATGCCCCAAACCATATATGGAACTGTGATGAAACAGACTTACAGGCAGGAAGAAATTGTGGTATGCGGGTAATTTCCAAGAGAAGGAGTAGAAATGTGCCTAAGATATTGCCTAAGAGGAGGGAGTGGATCACAATTATTGCCTATGTCAATGCAATTGGTTCATCAATACCAATATTTTATCTATTTAAAAGTAAAACTAAACTAAAAAATTATATACAGAATTGTGAACTAGGGGCATGCATGGTTGCACATCCACATGCATGGATGACAAAGGAACTGTTCCTAAATTGGCTTTGCCACTTTGCTACTTCTATACCAGGTGGTGTCTCGCCTGAAAACATGCACTTACTAATTTCATATGGCCGTGGAAGCCACATGGTTGTGTAGACAATAGAGGAGGCCAATAAGTTGGGCATTGACCTGTTAATAGTGCCATCTCACACCACTCACAGATTGAAGCCCCTTGATGTGAGCGTGTTTGGGCCTTTCAAGAACTATTTCAGGGTCGAGAAAGCTTCATAGATGGAAAATAATCTAGGGGTGGAAGTAAAGAGGTTTGAGCTAGCTGAGATTTTAAGTAAAGAATTTAAAAGGTATCTCACACCTTCTAATATCAAGGCTAGATTTAGGAGGACTGGTATATGGCCACTCAATTTTGATGCTATTATGCATGATACCAGTTGTAGCGAAGCATTTGAAGTGGAAGGTCAAGAAGCAGAGAACTTAAAAGAGCATGTCGGTGCCCAATAAGATGTATTTTCTGCTAAAGGTATAATGTCCCTTTCTGAAGGGTTGTTCTGTGGTGGTGATGATGTTGAGCATGTTAGTAAGACACGGTTCAGTCATGAACCAACTAACAATATAAATGAGGCTGTCACACCCACTGATGCAGCTGAAAATGAGCAATTGACCATGCCAACCCAAGTAAGTGCACCATCATGGTTGGCAGAGGTCATGATGAATATCATTGGAAATAATGTATCTACCACCAATCAGGAGGAAAGCATGGAAATGCCTTCACAACAATCAGGGTTGAACACCGAACTTGTTCATTATTTTGTGGACAATGGATCACTAGAAGAGGAGCCTATTCAGCGTGAAGTACCTGAAGAAGACAATAATAGGGGCTAATCAGTTGTCCCAGAGGATGAAATCCAAGTGCCAGGTCTGGAGAAGCATGGGGCAACAAAAAAGCAGAGATTACTTGGTGCATTCCTAAAGCTACTAGTAGAGAGAGTGAAGGCCTCATCAAGGAACTCAACATCAGATTATCTTTGTTTAGGGAGGAGTTCACAATTTCTCACATCTGAAGATTATTATGGAAATCAACAAAAATGGATGCGATTAAACCGGAAAACTTCTCTACACAAGATAATCATCGCAGAAGCCTCAAATCTATAAGATTATATGAATTTAATGTTCGAGTCTGAACGTAAAACAAATGAAATTCAGGAAGCTAAAAAGAAAAAGAAGGAGTTAGCCAATGGAAGGAGGGCTACAAGGATTGCAACAACAAAAGCTCGAGCAAAGGAAAGGTTGGAAAGAAAAAAAACAAGGGAAGATAAGGAACATCAAAAGAAATTTGCAAGGCAAGAGAGAGAGGAAAGAAAGGTTCAACAAGAGTTGGAAAAAGGAGGAGGGGTGACAAGCAGGGAAGACCATGGTTCAAGCCAGTTTGAGGCAAATAGGTTGATTTCTAACATGCTGGGCCACATTGCAAAGAAAACACCATCATTCCAAGACCTGATTAACATCCAAGTCCCCAACTATCAGGCAGGGTTAGGCCCACCTCTTATATCCCTACCAGTGCAGGTTTGAATCCTAACTGTGTTTATATGACACCTGCAGTCAGTGTTGGGGTTAGTAACACAAGAGGACACTTAGGCTACTCAGTCCCACCATGGCTACATGGAGAAAATTGGAATCAACCATATGCCAACATTCAGGCACCTCCTAATCATCCAATGTTGGGCAGTCCACCATACTTGGGTAAGGAAGTCAACTTAACAATTTTGGGCAATGCAGGAAATGGATGCCATCAAGCATAGGGGTGGCATGACTTAATCTTTGTAACCACAAGACACTATGATTCTGGTAAGGATGAAATAGGTTTTCTAAGGATAGCATCCATGGATGTTTGGGAAGCTACAAATAGTTTCAAATTAGTATGTATAAAACAATTTCTAAATCCTACAAGTTTGTTAATATTTTAAAGTTATAGCCTTAGCCTATATCAAATTTTTTTATGAAGTTATATGTATGAAGTTATTTCTTATTTAAAATAACAAAACAATTTCCATAACCTATATCATAATTTTTAATCTACAAAATTATATCTTTTAGTCCTTGGGAGTTAACAAATTGGTAGTGTAAGCTCGATGTCTAACTTGCTCACTTGCAAAGGCATAATACCAATCAAATTAGTATGTATCAAACAGTTTCTAATTCCTACAAGTTTGTTAATCTGTTGAAGTTATATCCTTAGCCTCGGTGTCTAACTTTCTCACTTGCAAAGGCATAATACCAATCATCAATGACACCATTAAAACAAGTGATAGCTGGTGCCATCATTTTTGTTACTTAGTGTGACAAGACAACCCACATTCATCGATAGAAGCCAGTGATAATCTTTATGAATAGTGATTAATAACAAAGTTATGATAAATTTTGCATCTAAACAAAATATCCCTTGAACATTACATGCTCTTTAATGAACAAAAACATATACTAATAATCCTGTTAAATAATAAGTATATCAACACGTGGAGCAAACCAGCAGTCTTATATAACAAAATTGTGTGAGGGAATCAGATAAAATAAATAATGCTAACAAATTCTAATTAATCAGATCAGTGGGAAACAAACCTGTATCATTATACTGGTGCAATCAAAATTCATTGCAAACTTCATCAATAAAAATCACTCAATAAAGGAGGTGAAAATTACTTGCTAACTTCATCAATAAAAATCACTCAATAAAGGAGGAGACTCTGAAAAAATAAACTGAATTCATAAGAAAAAAAGTTCTATGACACCAAATTCCAACTTGGATTTTGGCCCATTTCCCCACTCTTAAAATGTGTCTTGCAATGAGAACAACCCTGATTGAATGATCCCACCTCTTAATTGATTAAAAAGAAGTGGAATATAAAAATCATAACTGCAAACCAATGATACCTTGAACAATCAACAAAGGGTGTGAACAAATAAATTGAATTCATATACAAAAAAAAAATTCTAAGGTAAAATACCTCTATGGAAGTGACTGTAATACCTCGACTCTGTGAAACAAGAATGCAAGACCGAGACTTGACATCCAAGTCAAAACCCTTAAGAGAAACCAGGAAGAAAGGTAAAATACCTCTATGGAAGCGATTGTAAAATTAATACCCCGAATCTGTGAAACATGAATGCAAGACCGAGACTTCACATGCAAGTCAAAAACCTTAAGAGAGACCAGGAACAAATGTGGTTATACCTTGTTGGAGTGAAGCAAGAATGCAGGACTGAGACTTCACATGCAAGTCACAACATGTGCATATATCAATGTAAATAACACAGTATGAGAAAATGTCATCAAATTAATTGAAAACATGTACAAATATAAAACATTATTAACATACTCGGCTCTGTGGTGATTATACCAATATTTAAACATCAAAATATCAATTTACAGAAAACCATAAACCCTAAACCCTATATCTCAATTTACACAAATTTCTTTGAATTAACACAAAAAACCTACCCTAAACCTCAACATTACTAGCACAGTATGGGAAAATGACATAAACCCTAAACCCTATATCTCAATTTATGACAGTATGAGAAAATGTCAACATTATTAACAACACAGTATGAGAATTTAGACAACATAATTAACAACACAATATCAGAAAATGTCATCAAATTAATTGAAACACATGTACATAATATAAAACATTATTAACATACTTGGCTTTGTGGTGGTTATACCAATATTTAAACATCAAAATATCAATTTATAGAAAACCATAAACCATAAATCCTATATCTCAATTTACACAAATTGCTTTTAATTAACACAAAAACCCTACCCTAAACCTCAACATTACTAACACAATATGATAAAATGACATAAACCCTAAACCCTATATCTCAATTTATGACAGTATGAGAAAATGCCAACATTATTAACAACACAGTATGATAATTTAGACAACATTATTAACAACACAGTATGAGAAAATGTCATCAAATTAATTGAAAACATGTACAGAATATAAAACATTATTAACATACTCAGCTCTGTGGTGGTTATACCAATATTTAAACATCAAAATATCAATTTACAGAAAACCATAAACCCTAAACCCTATATCTCAATTTACACATATTGCTTTTAATTAACACAAAAACCCTACCCTAAACCTCAACATTACTAACACAATATGAGAAAATGACATAAACCCTAAACCCTATATCTCAATTTACACAGATTGATTTTAATTAACACAAAAACCATACCCTAAACCTCAACATTACTAACACAGTATGAGAAAATGACATAAACCCTAAACCCTATATCTCAATTTACACAGATTCCTTCTAATTAACACAAAAACCCTACCCTAAACCTCAACATTACTAACACAGTATGAGAAAATGACATAAACCCTAAACCCTATATCTCAATTTACAAAGATTATGGTTCTCAAACTTCTGTGGTTATCGTTAATTGCAGAATCCGGATTATCCACAGTATCATAAAACAATCGTCGACGTTTCGAATCCTAACACGGATCCATCTTCAGGACGAGAAATGAATGAAGAATGAAATAAGGTCGCAAAAGATTAACAAAATCTGTTGTCGGCTCCTCTCCTCATCATAATCCTTCACTATTTATACCTTGACCTTTTGCGACCTTCTTTCATTCTTCATTCATTTCTCGTCTTGAAGATGGATCCCCGTTGGGATTCGAAACATCGACCATTGTTTTATGATACTATGGATAATCTTGATTCTTTAATTTACAAATATTCCTTCTAATTAACACAAAATCCCTACCCTAAACCTCAACATTACTAACATAGTATGAGAAAATGACATCAAATTAATTGAAAACATGTACAGAATATAAAACAGTTATACCTCGGCTCTCAGATCTATGGTGGATACGAATATTTAAACATAAAAATCTCAATTTACAGAAAACCATAAACCCTAAACCCTATATCTCAATTTACACAGATTTATTTTAATTAACACAAAAACCCTACCCTAAACCTCAACATTACTAACACAGTATCAGGAAATGACATCAAAATAATTGAAAACATGCACATAATATAAAACAGTTATACCTCGGCTCTCAGCTCTGTGGTGGATAAAAATATTTAAACATTTATAGAAAATCATAAACCTTAAACCCTATATCTCAATTTACACATATTCTTTTAATTAACACAAAAAACCAAACAATTTATTTTAAACATTTACAGAAAACCATAACCCTAAACCCGATATCTCAATTTACACAAATTATTTTAGTTAACACAAAAAACCAGACAATTTACAGAAAACCCAAGTGTTTAAAAACACAATAAAACAAAGTAAAGAAGCTCAACGGAGAAACATATCCTTCAGGTTAAATGTGTTTACAAACATATACATATGACTGGTAGGACAGAGTCCTACCTTAAGACTGCTCTCCTCACCTTCCTCTCCCTCTTGGCCTTCCTCCTTTCCAACTGAATTTTCCTCCTTGCCTTGCCAACCAACTGTATTGTCCTTGGCTTCTGCATTGACCTGCAAACGATGCAAAAACCCAATCATCCACAGAGCACAAAAATTAAAAAAATGCAAAAAACACTAAAAAAAGAAGTAAAACCAACAAGAAAACGCACCTGAAAGCATAATTCACAGCATCCAAACCTAAAAAACACACCTGAAAACACAATTCGGAGCATCCAGACCTGTAAGCGACGCAGAGCCGAACACAGGTAAAACCACCATAGAGACGAGGTAAAAACACCACAGAGCCGAGGTATAACCACCATAGAGCCGAGGTATGACCACCACAGAGCCGAGGTATGACCACCACAGAGCCGAGTAAAACCACCACAGGGCCGAGCCGAGTAAAACCACCATAGAGACGAGTAAAACCACCACAGATCCGCGGTAAAACCACTACAAGGCCGAGGTAAAACCACCACAGTGCCGAGGTATGACCACCACAGAGCCGAGTATGACCACCACGGAGCCGAGTATGACCACCACAGAGTTGAGTATAACCACCACATAGTCGATTAAAACCACCACAGAGCCGAGGTATGACCACCACAGAGCTGAGGTATGACCACCATAGAGCTGAGTATAACCACCACAAAGCCAATTAAAACCACCACAGAGCCGAGTATAACAGCGACAGAGCTGAGGTATAACCACGACAAAACCGAGAATAAGCAACACAGAGACGAGTATAACCACCAAAGAGCCGAGGTATAATCACCATAGAGCCGAGGTATAACAACCATAGAGTCGATGTATAACAAGAATGGTCTGTGGCCGTGGTCGAACCAGGACCAGGAGAGCTCGAGCTAGGAGGGCACAGGTATCATAACGAGGGATGCAGCACGCGGAGGGCGACGGTGGAGGCATTAGGCATCGGATGCTCCTCTACGCAACAGTTGGACAACGAGATGGACATCAGCCAGGCCTGGAGTAAAAACAACATCTTCTCGCAAAAGCATCCACTTAAACGCACGAAACGACCGTTAGAGCAGGTGGATGACCTGTTCAATCGGTCATACGTATCTGCCACACGTGCGCGCACATGAAAGACACATGTCGTATGTAGGTGTGGCATCCGATGTGGCGTGGGGGGCCAGTCATTGCTGAGGTGTCCAATGACTGACCCCTCTCCCCTATGAGGAAGTGATAACTCCTTTACAATAAAATATTATTATTTTATTGTTATAAAGTTCCTAAGATGTTATATGTTGTAAAGATATACACATAGCCCAAACTTTTCATCCCCTAAACTTTTGTAGTTCTTTTTGCTATAGAAGAAGGCATGCAAAAATGTATGAAGATATACAAAACATTGCAGAACCTGTTATATCTAATTGTCGTACAATCCCTTTGTAATTGAGAAATTCTTTACCACACATACCCATTCACCTGCACATCCTTCACTTTGCACACATTCACAACTTCGATTCTCCCACACAACGAAATATGAAAAAATATAAGATGAAAAAAAAGTTTTAAATGAAATAAGTGAAAAATGCACTAGCAATACTTGTCATAGTGTCAACGTTAGAGCACTCATTGATGAAACAAAATGAAATAAGAGAAAAATGCACTAGCAATACCTGTCATAGTGTTAGTGTTAGAGCATGCATTGATGAAACACCCCCCACCCGCTTAATTAAAAGAGTTGCTCAGAACATTGTGTAAATGTCGGTCTCAGAACACTCACTGATGGAATGGCCACTCAGAAAATTAACCTTTTTTATTTTAAAATGATTTGTTAGGAAAATTTCACTCTCGTGTTAGTGTCAGAGCACACATTGATGAAACACCCCCCGCTTAATTAAAGGACTTTTTCAGAGCATTGTGTAAATGTTAGTCTCAGAACACTTACTGATGGAATGGCCACTCATAAATTAACCTTTTTTATTTTAAAATGATTTGTTAGGCAAATGTTAGTCTCAGAACACTCACCGATGGAATGTCCACTCAGAAAATTAGCCTTTTTTTATTTTAAAATGATTTGTTAAGCAATAACAAATACCAAAAAGAAATAGCCCTCCACGAGAAGAATTATGTTCCATCGCAACTCACTTAGCCAATCAAAAAATTAGAAATAAGATTTCCAAAAATTTGAAAAATATTTTTGAATTTATGGGAAAATAGAAATATTTAGCATTTTCCCAAAAAATAATTCAGAGTCAATAGCAAGGCCAATGCTATAGTCTCTAGTGTGAGAAAGACTAATAAAATAAATAATAAATTTTTAGATAATTAGAACTTTTATTCAACATATAAAAATAATTATTGAGAAAACAATTGTCTTCCATTAAAACATTGCACATGTTTCAAAGTTGTGATCTAGCATAACAATAAATTTGGAAAAAAATGGTTGGAACATGTAAAGGTTTAAGGTTATTCAAACATTTATTTGAGATAAATAATAACATAAAAAATTTATTTATTTTTATGGAAATATTGCATATAATTCAAGCAAGTTTAAGGTTATTAGAACATTTATGTGATATGAACAACAAGTATGGCTACAAGGCAACTAGTCCCTGCCTTGAGCCAAGAGAGGCTTAGGATTATGACTTGGTTATTTTCTCAGATATAGATGCATTGTGCATGACATCCCATCTAGTTATATATTAATTTCTAAAGCTAGAGCTTGTAGTTTTTGGCTGTTACACAGACCCTTCGCCCTGCCTAGAAGGAAGTGTACCTGAAGGAAGTGTACCTGACTGCATGTTTCACATATTCCAAACCCTCTGCAAACTGCCAATAAAGGGGAGGACACGAAATATAAATTGGCAGCATGCTGAGTAACACCATTGCTAATTTCAGAGAACCCTGGCTGCACAAGTTAGATGCTTGGTGTGCCATCCATTTATGCTACCCAAATGTTATAATGTGTCCACAAAGCTCTCTATATACTCTCAGAGAACCCTGGTTGCACAAGTTAGATGTCTGGTGTGCCATCTACCTTCTACCCTAGCTGTATAAGTTAGATGCCTGGTGTGCCATCTATCTACCCTAGCTGCATAAGTTAGATGCCTGGTATGCCATCTATCTGTGCTGCCCAAATGATATAATGTGTCACAAAGCTCTATATAGACTCTCATGGATGCATCTCTGCTAAGGAAAATATATGAATCAAAATTCCTTCTTTAATATCGCCCCATATAGTTGAATTAAGTGCATGCATCAGACATTGAAAATATGTCATTAACACAGTCAATAAAATCAAATCAGGATAACTATCCCAACCATGAGTACTTTTGGTAACCACGGAAATGGTCCCCACTTTGTAGGAAGCCTAGCAATAGCACTTGGTTCCACCAAATTCTCACGTTTCCTCCTGTACGTGAAGTTTACATGAAGTTTCCTCTCTAAAATTTATAGAGAGTTCCTCATGTACATGAATTTTACGGAGATTCTAGCAGGTAAGTGATGCAGGAGCATCAAGCTCAAATTTATTTTTTCATTTATGTAAAATAGGGGGTGAGGCTTTTAGTTATTTTATTAATTATTTTATTCATTTTAATAATTTAAGAGAGAAAAATATAAAGGTGAGGATTAATGTATATATTATTTTAATAATTAAAAGGATATGAGTTAAGTAGCAAATTTAGGGAGTAGGAATTCTATGTACGAGACTTTGTTGAGTCCACACCAAGAATGAATCTAATTTAGATTTAGTTGAGATTTATGGGGAGAGATTTTTGGAATGAATTAAACTCACTATTTATGTATAAATGTGAGTGTTTTTGTGAGAAAGAGACACAATTGAGGAGTTGAGTGCGTGAGGAGTACAGGAAGAGTGAAGAGTGGTTTGAAGGGCCAAGAGCCAACAGGCCACCCAATGTAATATTTGGCCAGAGAAATTTTATATTTTATATCTGTAGTTGTTTTGAATGGCTCTTTCTCCTTCATGTAAAATTTTGAGCTGAATGTTTTTATGGTTTTATTTGAAGAAAATTTGAGCATTTTCAAATGGAGTGAAGCAGTGAGTTTTTATATGCTAGGATCTGCTTTCTAGCAGAATCTCTGCATCAGTAAGTAATTATGAGCAAATGGAAGGGAAACACCATATCATATTGTTGCAAAAATTTGTATTAATTTTAAAGTTGTTTGAATATATTCACGTTTGTATGTGCTAGCACAATTCAACAAACCATACTTTACTGTTTTACAAACTTCTAAAAAAAAATGGACGAAGTAAATGCCTCAATTAAGGGTGAAGGCTAGACCTGAAATTTAAAATTGTAAGCAGTATATCCATCTTCTAATATCATAGAGTTGCAAACTTATTGACGAGGAAAGTTATGAGCTTACTTTATGATCATAAAACATATTTAAAACTCAAGACAAAGACAATACTATTGAGTTGATCAAATAATATAGAGGCGGTGAAGGAATTGAAGATCGAGATACATAACTGAGATCGAGTTTAGGATTTATGGGTTCTGACTTTGTATTCCTCATGTTAGGGATGTGTTAAGATAGGGATATTCATTAAAAAAACAATATTACAGTGAATATGTAAAATTTTAAAGCAGATATATAATGGAAAACAACGAAACATAAAAGACCAAATTAAAAGCATTTTATTTGTTTAAAAATATAAAACAATTAATATATGTACCAATAAGTAATAATTGAAAAAAAAAGTGAATAAACATTTGAGGACCACTTGCCCCTCCTCCAGCTCGAGCATGTCCGCCATCTAGATAGCATGCTTTAAGCCTGGCTCAACCGGGGATCCATTGACAATCCACCTAGCCGCTCAAACATGATTTAAGCCATGCTCAACCCGCGATCCATTGACAATCCACCTCGTCGCTCAATCACAACAAAAACCTGAAGGAAAACGACCAAAAATCAAAAGAACGGCCTGTGATTCTCATTTATGATACAATCAGTTAATGTTCTCACTCTTGAGTCCATTATGAAGCCGACAAGGCACTGTGCATCTAATATTGTGCTTATGAATATTCAGTCAGTTAATGTTCTTATGAATATAAAATCCAATGCAGGAAGGGAACGACTGCTCCCCGCTCTTGTGGTTCCGTGTATCAGTAAACCTTGTTCCTTTCGAAGTTAATTCCTTCCATTACAGGGTATGTAGTATGTTCATTCCTTCCATTACACAGTATATTGTAGCATGGTTCCTTGTTAATCTGTTGGTCTGGTAATTTCTTTGGTTTTTATATTATAAATATGCTTCTAAAAATATTTTGGCTTCTATATTGTAGATATGCTTCTAAAAATATGATTATAGGGATAACTCAGACACACATGTAACTCAGGGATATATGTAACATGTAAAAGTCAGGAGATATAGGATAGACACACATGTAACTCAGGCATATATGTAACATGTAACAATCAGGAGATATAGGATAACTGATAGAAGTATTCAGATCATCTCATGAATTTATCTACTCTCTTCGTTTTTACTAATGAAAGGAAAGCTTTTTTTTCCTGGGACAGAAGATATGATTTTAGCTATGTTTCTAGTTTTGTAAAAAAACAAATCCCAATACAAAATCAATAAACCTGCAAAATAAACAAAAATAAATCAATTGTAAATGTTTAATATCAAACAAACCTGCAAAAACAAGTGGGAATTATGAAAATATATATTGCTGACCTATAGCGGCAACCTTGCATTTGGAAAATATGATTCATTCCAACCAGAAATCATCATTGTTGGTTGTACTATGAGCGGTTGCATCTAGCCAGAACTAGTTGATTGAAGAGGGCAACGAATCATCTATTTCGGTGGTTTCATCTGACCAGAACTGTAACTATGAGATTCATCACAGCTAGAACTTATGCATAGCCCAGGGAAGGAGGGAATTCCACATGGCGAAAGGAGGGAGTTCAAGAAAGCGACGAGGGCATTTCAGGTAAGGGCATGAGGGCATTCGAGCAGGGAAATAGAGGAAACAAGGGCACAAGGGCATTCGAGTAGGGCAATAGAGGAAACATAAGATGCCCAGTTTCTCCTTCATTCGCAATATAATCTACTCCTACCTCGGCAAAAAAGGATATTCGACTAGGAGGTCGTATCAAAATGTCTCCACGCCTCCCATAGGCTTCTGGATTCAATTAAGGAGAACAGAACTCGCTTTTCTTTTGTCGAGCTTGCTGACCAGACTACTCGTGTACAATCTACTAGTGATAATAGGAATAGGAACCCGTATAAAAAAAGAAGAAAACTTCTTACCCTGGTCACTTTGTTGCTCGATTTTGTTGGAAGCAGGAGTCGAGTAGCCGCTTCATTGCACCAAGTACCGGTTTTCAGTACTGAATAGGAATCGTTTTTAGAAAGCAGTCGGTAGTTCCTCGCTTTGTGGAAGATCTGCTCGTCTTGGCTTTAAGTCGATATCGAGTTAGACTTCCCGGTTTCGAGATAGTAGGAAGGAAGCGGTAATCTTATCCTCCCGTTCGAGTGCTATAGTGTATAGCTCTATCATCCCTTGTGAGGGGTCCAATATTGATCGAGAACCAGAGTGAAGAAGCAACGCAAAACGCAAGAACCAAATTCACACCGCAACGCACCTCGTTTGATATTGGACCATTTTTGATAGTGGAAATGGAGTCAGCACTATCAAAAACCCCTGGGGCACTCAAAATACTAATGTTTAACAACTAAAAACAAGTTTCTGGGCAAATCTTTGCCGAATTTTCTGAAAATCGTGGCCGGAATTTGGGTCAAAACGCGAGCTCTTTAGACTACGCTCTTTTAAAACACATTCAAAACTGACAATGACTTAAGAGTGCCTGCTATAAACCTGCAAAAGCTTCGGCATTAGTGACGATTATCTTGCATTTATGTTGTTTTAAAATATCTACAGAACTTTTGATTGTCTTCGTCAGACAGTGCTGTACTGGTATTGGTATTATCGCTAGAAAACTCCAGTGGCCGAAAAATTGCCATTTTATGATTCGTGAATATTGAGAGATACTCTGTTTGAGAGAAAATTATACAATGGCTGAAGCTATGGTCGTCTCTGGATTTGTTGGTGTGGGCATAGAAAAAGTAATCAACCAGATTCTGCACCGGATAGGGATTGCTATTCGCTACAAAAAAGAATTGGCTTCTCTTCAGCATCTGCTAACAGACATCCAGCCTATCGTCAAGCAGATCCAGCGATACCGCCCAGTGTTGAACAGGAAGAATGGAATTTCCTCTTCTCAGTGCTATAACAAGGTTTCACCCATCAATATATGGCTTAAAAAGTTGGATTCGCTTCTCCGGCAAGCATCATAAATGGTGCAACAATGCACAACTTCACCAAGGTACAATGTTATTTTCCGATATCAATCAACTAGAAAGATCACTCACCTTATTTCAGACATTAAAGAACATCTACAATTGTCTCCTTTGGCTGCGTGGGCCCAAATTCCTGATCTCCTGGAGGAACTCAAGCGGGAAATTGGGCAGAGTATGAAGGAAAGCATTGAAGCAATGCCTTCTTCAAGCAGTCCTTCTGTAACCACCTCCCATTCTCTTGCTTCAACGGGATTCTTCATCCAGGAACTCCTTATAGTCGGACAAGACAGAGCTTTTGCGACACTCGAGAAGCTAGTGATCGATTCAGAATTCTCGTGCATTGGAGTGGTTGGCAAGGGTGGATCCGGAAAGACTTTGCTTTTCAAGAGAATCTTCAACAGTGAAATGGTGCGGAATGTCTTCAGCGATGGCTTATTGCTTTGGCTTACTGTTTCTCAGTTTCCGTCATTGAAAAGTCTTGGAAAAGAACTCTGCCAGCAGATAGCAATGCAAACAAATGTAAAGGACCTGGAATATAATACGAATCCAGAAGGCATGAAAATCAGGATGAATCAGAGTATGCAGTCTAAGAGATTTGCCTTATTTTTAGATGATGTTTGGGGGGAGGGTGCAAAATTGCTGGAAGAATTAGGTGTACCCTTGCTAACCGACCACTCGACCTCCAAAGTTATTGTGAGTTCCAGGAATCACAGAGCACTGTTAGAGATGGGGGTTAATGCAGAAAGGTCCACAATAAAAATGAAAGATTTGATGGAAGATGAGAGTTGGCCTTTGTTCGCTCATCATGCTTTTCCATATAATAATAGAAATCCGCCAGTAAGCATTGAGGAGAAAAAAGCGAGGGTTGTGTGTGCCAAGTGTGGAGGGCTTCCCCTTGCGATCAAAGCAGTTGCCCGATCAATGGCAGGCATTACTGATCCAACAGAATGGGAGTTCGCAGTGCGGAGGCTTCCAAACGCCGACGGCCAAGACCTTCGAGAAGCTCTGTATGATCCCCTGAGGTGGAGTTATGATGCCCTGGGCAGGTACGACGTTAATCTGCAATTGTGCTTTCTATACTTGTCTCTCTTTTTAGAAGACCAGATTATCTGGATGGAACATCCGATTATGCTGTTTCTAGGCGAAGGGCTGCTTGCAAGAACGAATGTGCAAGATGAGCGTAGCCACGACCCATTTGAGGTTGGGAGAATTTACATAAACCTTTTAGCAGATCGTTGTTTGATCGAACCGACATTGAGAGACGTGGATGGGTCAGTGCTGTATTTCAGGGTGCACGACGTCCTGCGTGATTTAGCAATACAAATCGCTGAGCGGGAAGAAAACTTCTACTGCCGGACAGGCAAGGGTTTGGCAGCCTTACCTGATGATGAATGTTCAGGGCGCGCCACTCGGTTTTTGTTGAACTACAACAAATTGAGATCGCTTCCAGTGTCGTTCCGAGCTCCAGAAATATCCTCATTGATCTTGGCTGGAAATCTAAATCTGGGGGAGATTCCAAGAAAATTGATTAAGAGTATGGTCTCCCTTAAGATTTTAGATTTGAATGGGACGTCCCTCCGGTCATTGCCGAAGAGTGTGGGGTGTTTGAAACAATTGGTATGCCTCGGCTTAGTTGGGGTGCCCATTACCAGGCTACCTGCGTCACTTACAGATCTTGAAAGCTTGGAAGTCCTTCTGCTTGGTGGGTCTAAAATCACAGAATTGCCGCCGGACATTGATAGGCTAAGATCCCTAAGGCGTTTAGGGCTTGAACATTGTGAAAATTTACAATCTCTGCCTTGGAGTATGTCGCTGCTTCCCTCTTTGCAATATTTACTGCTGGATGGTTGCAGTCGTTTGTGGACAAAAAGAAGCCAGAGAAGTAGTCCTCAAATAATGGCTTCTATCAATGATTTGCGCACTCTAACACAGCTGAAGAAGTTATACCTGGATAACAATGGAGAATTCATCAGCGAGGGAACAATGGGGAGTATGGATCAAATAGAGACACTACAATTGAAATTTACAGCTCTGGCAAATTTACCAAATGACTTCTTCGATGTGTGTAAGATAAAAAGGCTTTTGTTAAAATGTCCTTGTGTGGTTAAAATGGACAGCAGGTTTTACAAATTCCAGAATTTAAGTTCGCTTAAGTTGGAGGCATGTAACAAGTTGGAGGAACTTCCAGATCTACATAATCTTCAGAACTTAAAAAAACTAGAAATCATTAACTGCTTCGCATTAAAAAAATTTCCAAAAAATTTTGGTAAACAGGGAGCATTTTCTTTATTGAAAATATTTTCATTAATTTTGTTGAAAAATTTAGAAGAATTACCAGAGATAGAAAAAGATGCAATGCCTTCACTTGAAATATTCACTATTATGTTATGTGAAGCATTGAGGATGTTGCCAGAAAGCTATTTGAATATCAGAAAGTTAAAAAAAATAAGACTGTGGGGCTGTTCAATGGTGATTGAAAATCTAGAGAAAATAAATAAAACAAATGAAACAATAGAAATAGTAACAAAGTCTACAGCAGAGGTCATATACATTTTAGAAAGATGGGTTGGAACAGAAAAAGTAAGAGAACATTACTTTTATGGTGAATTTTGGTGTAATGAGTTTTCTCTCTTTTTACAAGAAATTGGAGAGAGAACTGGGGCCATATGCAATGGAACTTTAGGATTATGTAACTTTTACATGGAATCACTTTAGACTTCCAAATTGTTACAATATATGTATTAACATGTTCCTTATTTTATTTCCTATTGATGATGATGTATTCAATGTATTTGAAATGTCCTAAAGCTGTTCAATATATCTCATTTTATGTTACCAATTGACAATTGAATACATTAGTGGTTGATGTATAATTTTGTCATAAAGTGTATTTGACTTCAAACAAGACTTGATCCATCTTAAGTGTAGATCTAACATCAAGGAGATCAACTTTTTTTGTAGCCGAAAAAAGAAATCTACATGCCTTAAGAAATTTAATCTCTTTTAATGCATGCTAGATAGATCATAAATTATTTTACATATTTTAAATATTTTATTCTTATTTTTGGGAAACTCACAATAAAATATATTTTAAATATTTTATTCCAAATTTGTTTAGAAACTCACTAAAAATTGTATTTTTATTTTTTTATTTTTAAGTATTATTTTCAAGTACCATTTTATGTACAAAAGGAAAATGATTGTATAAATCAGTATTGTGTTAACCAAGTTTGTTTGAAAAAGATAATATTTGATTTATCAACGGTAACAACAACAAAACATCATAGTCCTTGCATTTACTGCTAATTGATTGATTAAGTCTTTTCCACACATGCTTCCTCCACAAACGCTTCCTCCGCATAGCCACCTCCGCGCAACTTTCTCTGCACATGCTTCATCCACACATCCACCTCCGCACAACTTCCTCTGCACATGCTTCCGCGCAACTTTCTCTGCACATGCTTCATCGACACATCCACCTCCACACAACTTCCTTCGTATGCTTCTTCCACACAACTTCCTCTACACATCCACCTACACATGCTTCCTCCGCACAACTTCCTCTACACACGCTTCTTCCACATAACCACGTTCGCACAACTTCCTCTGCACAACCAAAACTCTACACTTTGGTGTGTTAACGGGTCTACGAACTCAAGCTTCCTTTGCATCACCTCACTTCTCATTTTTCAAATTTTACGTAGTAGACACGCAAGCTTTCATTCAAGAATTTAAGGATTTATTTCCATATGGATGAAAAGGCCATTTTTGTATGTTCTATCGTCACTTCCAACCCCTGAATGACCAACTAGACATTCAGATTTCTTATCTATTATTTTTATTGACAAACTAGTCATAGTATTAGGCAGGGCATAAGAGAGATAAATCAGTTCTGCCTAAGAGTCAGAGGGATTAGAAAGAACCACACAAAGACATCTGATAACCAAAATGATCCCACTAAGAGCAACTAATATAATGAAAAAAAAAACACAACAAGGCATTAGAGCATGGCAGCTACAAAACAAAGCATCAGAGCATTGTAAAGGGAAATCTGTCTATATTTATAATGCGATATGTGAGGCAATGTTAACAACATAGAGGAACTTAGTACGACGAAGAGATCTCATTCCATATCACTGACAAAGAAATCTATTACGCAACCTATATGGAATGCAAAATTGCTTTCTTTCTTGAACCAATGGCTCTGGGTAGTCGTACACATTGGTTCATTACGATATCTCTTGCGTGGAACTTTAGAAAATGAACTATCAAATGGAAATGTTGAAATTAATAAGTAACAAAATAATTAAAAAACACGAAATTTCTTGTCCCTCTTTAGCAGTGTGCAGAAGTTTTCTCTTCAGTAGCATGTGGATCTTTCCACACACAAGAAGCTTTGCACCAACACAACCCTTCACAAGAGGTATCATAATGACATTGCTTGTGCAAAGCTTTCCACACACAGAAAGCTTTGCACACTCCTAAAGAGAAAAGTTCTGCACACTTCTGAAGAGGGACACACAATTCCACGTGTTTTAATTTTGTTGTTACTTATTAATTTCGACATTTCCGTGTGATGTATCATTTTCTACACAATTAGATGCCTCCCACACATCCACTTGTTGTTGAGATTGCAACAAGATGATGAGCTTAGTGAAAAGAGTTGCCTTCACTAAGTGGGCCTACAGACTATTTTTGGCGCAAGTCTATTTTTAGACTATGTCTATTTTTAGACATGTCGATCATATTCTATGAGTTGCAGAATGATATTTGTGGATGGTTGGTCAAGTTGGAAAAATAGATGGAATTCTATTTTTAGACATACTGGGCGTAATCTATTTTTAGATTGCCAGTCTAAAAATAGATATGTCAAATATTATTAGCTCTTAATAATATTTGGACTATAAGCATTATCTTATTCTCTTGGAGCACTTCAGTTAAGTGTACAGATGTGGCACAGGAGCTGACAGAAGGAATTACGCTATTCCTGAGGGTTAAGTGGAGCTATTACATGGAGACTTCAGTTAGAACTCATGTGATGTGAGTTTCGTTCACTATTGAGGTTGGGGGAGTTGTGTTCCGTTTAACTGAATAAACATATTGAGCTAGCCTATCTAGTCTAACTCGATTTATTACACTAGTAGACAGTAATTAATTATTAATTGTCTACCAATTATTAACTATTAATCAACCGAAGAATACATTATTTAATCTATTTAACTAAGCAATGTATCTACAAGCTAAGTGGAGACTAAAGGAGAGGTAGTGGTAAATAGTTGGGCAGACTATCAATATGACTATAGTGTTGTATGATTTGCAACACACAAGTGGTTGGAGATGCCAATGAGATTAAAGAGCAAGGTCGACCAATCTTGTTCATCTGTAGCCATTCTTCACAGTTGATTGCAAGAGAGGCAAAGCAGTTGTAAGCAGATTCCAGGCATTGGATTTGATAGATCGGACCTGATTAGTGTGTAGCAATTGGAGATTGTACTGAGAGCTTGTGAGGAGCTTTGTATGATGATTGTTACATGATCTCTATGACATAATATACATATAGTTGGGGGTTTTCAGCTTTAAGCTTTCCCATAAATTACTGTGTTCATATGTGTGAATTGTTATGGTTTTAATGTGTGCATGCAATTGATTTTATTTCCGCAATTAATGATCAATGGTAGAAGAGATTTTGTATTGTGCATGAAGTCAAATAGTGTGTGATTAGGAGAATCTCGGATGTATAACATATCAGTTATATAATTTCTATAGGTATCGCAGAAATATTAAAACGAGGAGCAATTGTATAGCATTGGTTTGCTGAGTTTTTTTGCAGTCAGGAATTTGAATTTGTAGCAGTGTTTTCTTGGTGTCAAATTTGAGATGTCTTTCAATGAATTGCGATTGGAGTATGCCCTTGAGGGAAACTCAAATTATATTGCATGGAAGGACAGGATGGAGGCGGTGCTGGAGGACAATGGGTTGAAGGAGTTCATAGATGCAAAAATTCCAAAACCTGCTTCTAGCGATGCTGCCGCACTTGACGCATGGCAAAAGAAGACAACAAAGTGTCGAAGGATTCTGTTGGAAGGTGTGAAGGATCACATAGTGTCCAACCTTCATGGTAAAGCTTCTCCATTCTTGATATGGAAAGCTTTGACAGATTTTTTCCAAAGCAAGAGCGACTAGAGGAAGTTGGCGCTCAAGGATAAGCTCGGGAATATAAAAATGGAGAAAGGCGATAGTATACCCAAGTACCTCACGAAGTTTTTCTAGTGCAGGGATGAGCTGGGAAGTGTGGGGGTTACTGTAGATGACGAGGAATTGGTGAGCTTGGCTCTCCTTGGGCTTCCGAAGAGTTTGCATTCCTATTAGGACTCTGTCAATGGTCAAGAGAAACTGCGAGGATGGGAGCGACTTTGGTTGGATCTTGTGCAGGAGGAGATAAGGCAGAGTACCGGGGATGGATCTTCATTGAAGAATGCAGATGAAGAAAATTGTTCTTTGGCTGCCAAAGCAAGGAAGGGGAAGAGAAAGAAGAATGCTTCTCAATCCGGTGCTAAAGGCAAGAAGCAGGACATGTCCAAGGTGAAGTGCTTTCACTGTCACCAACACAGACATTACACCACTAATTGTCCACAGAAGAAGAAAAATAAGCAGGTTTCTGGATCTGCAGCGAGAGAGGCCTTAGCCTCGCAGTTTGAGCTGGATTTTTCGCTGATCGCATGCTTGTTCTCAAGTATGATGGGTTCAGTGTGGTTTCTTGACAGTCGTGCATCTTTTCACATGACCGGAGACAAATATTTGTTTACTGATCTAGATGAGAAAGATCTTGGAGTGCACATCGAGATGGGCGATGATGGTAGATACAGTGCGACCGATATCAGTACCATTTCCTTTGAGAGGGAGTCTGGTAAACCCTTTGTATTGAAGGAAGTCATGCATGTTCTGGGATTGAAGAAGAATATTATCTCTGTGGTGATGTGGGAAGACAAGGGATATGATGTTTTCTTTAGTGAAGGAAAGGCTTTCCTGCTCAGTAAGGCAACTGGTGAAACTCGGAGGATAGGGGTTTGAGTTAAGAACCTTTATCAATTGCAGGTAGATGGTTGCGTAGCAATGGCAGGCAAGGCAGAAGGAGTGGTGAGCCGGGATGAGGGCGAGCTATGGCACAGGAGATTGGGCCATCTTCACCATGGTGCTTTGAAAAATTTTGCAGCAGATTTCTACTGGGCTTCCCAAAGGCACACTTGCGCAGTCAGATCAGTGCAAGGGATGTACTTTGGGAAAATTTGTGAAAGCCACCTTTCACGAGAAGGATAGTCGCGCCACGACGATCCTTGAGAGAATTCACACAGACGTGTGTGGACCTTTCTCAGTAGCTTCGACAGCAAAGCACAGGTATTATGTAATCTTTGTTGATGGTTTTTCTCATAAGTGCTGGATCTTCTTCATGCAGAAGAAGAGCGAGACATACTCAAAATTCTGTGAGTTCAAGGCACTGGTTGAGAAATAATTGGGGAAGCAGGTGAAGGCTCTTAGAAGCGACAATGGTGGTGAATTCATCTCTGGCGAATTCAAAGACTTTTGTAGCGCAGAAGGAATTCGAAGAGAGCTCATAGCGCCTCATAGCCCACAACAGAATGGGGTCGCGGAGTGAAAGAACAGAATTATCGTGGGTGTTGCAAAGGCGATGTTGCATGGTCAGGGCCTTCCCATACACTTGTGGGATGAAGCATGCAATACTGCGGTTTATGTGAAAAACCATTGTCCTCAAAGAGTACTTGGCATGAGTACACCCGAAGAAGCGTTTTCTGGTAAGAAGCTTGATATTTCTCATTTGAATATTTTTGACTCACTTGTTTACATTCATGTGAAGAAGGATGCCAGGAAGAATCTGGAGTTGATCGCAGAGGTTGGGATATTTGTGGGGTACACTGATACACCCCACAACTATCGTGTGTATTTTCCAGATAGTCGGAAGACTGTTGTGCAACGAGATATCAAATTTCATGAGGAGAAAGACATGAAGTGTTCGCTTGAGAGGTAGCCACACTTGCATGCAGATGAGGAGCTATTAGTTCCTAAGGATGAGCCTCAAGATGTGGATCAGCCACAAGAGGATGTTCATGGAGTGGAAGAAACCACTCATGCAGTGCCAACCATCAGAGGGCGGAAGCTTACTACAGAAGCTGAGCGACTGAATCTTGATGCAGAGAAGATTGTAGGAGCACCTACATCACAGCACAGATAGAGACAGTCACCTGACCGATATACTGGATACATGGCTCTCATGAGAAAGTGTATCGTGACAGAACCATCCTCTTTTGAGGAAGCTGTGGAGGACCCTACATGGGTAGATGCCGTGGTGGAAGAGTATGATTCGATTGTCAGAAACAATGCATGGGAGATTGTCCCAAGGCCGGAAGGGAAATCAGTGGTAGGTTCGAGATGGATCTACAGAGTGAAGCAAGCAGCTGACGGGAGTGTGGAGAAGTATAAGGCAATATTTGTTGCCCGTGGCTTCTCACAGATTGAGGGGATCGACTATGAGGAAACCTTTGCACCTGTCGCAAGGTATTGTTCCATACAGACGATTCTTGCTCTGTCAGCGCAGATGGAGTGGCACATTCATCAGATGGATGTGAAGACTACGTTCCTCAACGGAGTCATTGAGGAGGAGGTGTACATAGAGCAGTCTGAAGGTTTCGAGATCTTCAGCAGCGAGTCAGATGTGTGCAGGCTCAAAAGAGCGTTGTATGGGTTGAAACAAGCACCTCGTGCTTGGTACACACAGATAGACAGTTATTTCACCGGACTTGGATTCTCCAAGAGTGAGGTGGATCCGAACCTATACTAGATTGTGGTGAAGGGTAAGTTGCTGATCATTTTACTTTATGTAGATGATTTGATTTTGATAGGTGATGAACTGTTGATACACTCATGCAAGGCTGATCTTGCAAAGGAGTTTGAGATGAAGGACTTGGGCCTCCTTCATTATTTCCTGGGATTGGAAATTTGGCAGCGTAGTGATGGATTGTTTGTGTCTCAAGGCAAGTATGCCTAGGAGATACTGGAGAAGTTAAACATGCATGGCTGCAAGCCTATCGACACTCATCTTCCTGGTTGTTGGAGGAAAGAGGATGCTACATTGGCAGAGGTAGTGGATGCCACTGTTTATCGACAGTTGGTGGGGTTGCCTATGTATCTAGTCAATACACGACCTGACATATGCTATGCTGTTAACCAGCTTTCACAAGCTATGGTTAAGCCTACCAAGCTCTTTTGGAAGGCAGGCAAGCATGTATTGAGATCTCTCAGAGGCACATCGGGATATGGATCTTGGTACAGACAGGAGGATAAGTTGAGGCTACATGGCTTCACGGACCGGTATCATCATATTAGAGATTGTGTGCAGTGGAAGATCATGTTACTTTCTTACATTCCTACGGAGGATCACGATGTTGATGTCTTAACGAAGGCGCTCACTAGGAGAAAATTCGAATACCATAGAGGCAGGATCGAAGTGGCATATAATCCCTATCTTGTTGAGAGGGAGTGTTGCGATTGCAACAAGATGATGAGCTGAGTGAAAAGAGTCGCCTTCACTAGGTGGGCCCGCACGCTATTTTTGGCGCAAGTCTATTTTTAGACATGTCGATCATATTCTATGAGTTGCAGGATGCTATTTGTGGATGGTTGGCCAAGTTGGAAAAATATATGGACTTCTATTTTTAGACATATTGGGCTGAATCTATTTTTAGATTGCCAGTCTAAAAATAGATATGTCAAATATTATTAGCTCTTAATACTATTTGGACTATAAACATTATCTTATTCTCTTGGAGCACTTCAGCTAAGTGCACAGATGTGGCACAGGAGCTGACAGAAGGAATTACACTATTCCTGAGGGTTAAGTGGAGCTATTGCATGGAGACTTCAGTTAGAACTCATGTGACAGAGTTTGGTGGAGTTATTGAGGTAGTTGGTGGAGTTGTGTTCAGTTTAACTGAGTTAAACATAGTTGAGCTATTTGTATCTAGTCTAACTGATTGATACACTAGTGAGAGTGGTGTGAATTAATTATTAATTAATTCACTAATTATTAACTCATTAATCAACTAAAGAATACATCAGTTAACTACAGTGCATGGACAGTTTCAGTGGAGACCAGTGGAGAGGTAGGTGAAAGAGCAAGTAGACTATTAGTTGTGACCATAGTGGTGCATGAGTTTGCACCACACATTGATGGAGATGGAGGATGAGATTATGTGAGCAAGGCTGGACCAATTGCAGTTCATTCAAAAGTTCATTCAGAGTCATTCTTCAGTTGTGCTGATTGCTAAGAGAGGCAAAGCAAAGGTGTAAGGTAGATTTGCAAGTGGATTTATAGATCGGACCTTTATTAGTGTGGGAAATTAGAGATTGCATCAGGGAGTCAGGAGGAGCTTTGTATGATGATTGTTACATGATCTCTATGACATATAATATACAGATAGTTGGGGGTTTTTAGCTTTAAGCTTTCCCATAAATTAATGTGTTCATATGTGTGAATTTTTATGGTTTTAATGTGTGCATGCAATTGATTTTATTTCCGTAAGTAATGATCAATAGTAGAAGAGATTTTGCATTGTGCATGAAGTCAAATAGTGTGTGGTCAGGATAATCTCGGATGTATAACATATCAGTTATATAATTTCTACACTTGTCTTCTTTTCCGTAACACGACATTGACGATGCACTTTCACATCAAACAGGTTCTATAATTAATCAATGGATTAGAGGATAATATACAGTTCATTATTTAAATGATATAATATTCAAAATTTGGAGATGAAAATGCAGAGAAAAAGAGTTTGTATAAGTTTCTGACATACTTACAAATATTTTTGCAATGCCCTGAAACATGAGATGTATAGTTAAAAGAGTCTATAATAGTGAAATTAACTTATTATTTATTCATCAATATTTTTATAGAAAAGTGTTGATTAATTAGGTTTGAAACACAATGAATTTGTGGAAAATCATGTTAGTGATCCGAAATTAGACAAGAACGCAACCAAATATATATATAACCATAAATATATAGATGCAACATAAATAACACTTCATTTAATTAATATCAAAGAAACCATATATGCTTACAGACATAATGGAAATAAACTAGCTCGGGCAATGACAGACTTATCTATGAGAAGAGATGTGGAAGCTGCATGCCCTCTGAATTACAATGATGGTTAGGGCCATTTTATTATTGAACAACAAGATAAAACCCTAAACAACCAAAACCCTAATCCCCGGGGATGGAACACCAAGAGTTTTTGGGCCTCGTTGGGGTTAGTTGGGTAGCCAACTTTTCAGGGTTGTAACTTGGTCATATTATCTCCATTTGGCACGTACGATACCTCGTTGGAAATATTTCTCTGACTACTACAGGTGTAGAAATTATATAACTTATGTGTTATATATCCAAGATTCCCCTGATCACACACTATTTTAACTTCATGCACAATACAAAATCTATTCCACTATTGATCATCACATGCGGAAATTAAATCAATTGCAATGCACACATGAAACCATAAAAATTCACACACATTAACACAATTGTTTAATGGGAAAGGATGTAGCTAAAAACCCCAAATATATGTATATAATATATGTCATAGAAATCATGTAACAATCCTCATACAAAGCTGACCATATCAAGCTCTCAGTATAATACAATCGTTACACACTAATCAAGCCCGATCTTGCAAATCCATGCACCAATCTCTGCCACTTGCTAGCTTGCCTCTATTGCGCAATCCCTGCTGAAGAATGGCTTTGAATGAACTCGAATTCATCTATCCTTTCTCATGCAATCCTCATTGGCATCTCCACTGAGTGTTGGATGCAATCAATGCATCACTATAGTCACAACTGATAGTCACACTTGCTCTTTCACCTACCTCTCCACTGGTCTCCACTGAAACTGCCATGCACTCTAGTTAACTGATGTATTCTTTAGTTGATTAATGAGTTATTATTTAGTGAATTAATTAACTGGAGTGGTGCACCACTCTATGGTATCAATCAGAGTTGAACTGATACCAACTAATATCAACTAAGTCGGCGAGTTAGGCTTCGTACAACTCCACTATCTGTCTCATTAACTCCTCCAAACTTCTGCCATTGAAGTCCAACTGTAGTCAACCATGCATGATGCCATCAAACCCTAGGGAATAGCGTAATTCCTCTGTCAGATGCATGAGCCACTTCTGTCGCTCGAACTGAAGTGCTCCAAGAGAATAAATTGTTGTTTATAGTCTAAATATTATTAAGAGTAAATAATATTTGACTTCCCTATTTTAAGGAGAGGCAGTCTAAAAATAGACTTCGACCTCTTGGACCTAAAAAATAGAGTCTCATCTATTTTTACCAACATGACCAATGCTCCAAGAATCTCAAACTGGAATCCCCGAACCATGCTCCATATGTCTAAAAACAAACATAGTCTAAAAATAGACTTTATGCAAAAATAGCTGCAGACCCATGGTGAAGAAGGTGCCATGGCTCAATCTGTTGAATCTCAACATCCCCTCATAAAAAGATATGGATTCCTCCTTTTTACTCCGATCTACCATCTCTATGAGTATTCGAATTTGCTCTGGGTAAATTTTGTCCAAATAAGAAATATACACATCTGATCCTCATTAAGACCTTAGATAATGTTATGATCTTTTATTTTAATCCTAAGTATGATAGTCACAGGGTGTCAATATGTTTAGATCTATCATGAAATACTGGATTAACCGAGAGTTTAATGCAACTCTGATTATCACAATATATCACAGTAGGATCTAAGTGTGAACCAAACAACCCGACCAGGATCTTCCTGATCCATATAGCCTCACATGCAGCCAAACTTGCTGCCATGTACTCGGCCTCCACTGAACTGAGTGCCACGGATCTCTGTTTCTTTTTGTACCAATAAAATTTTGTAGACCTGATATTGAATATCCCTCGAGATGTGCTCTTTTTGTCCATTGGGCTCGCTGCCCAATCTGCATCTGTGAAGCCATGTGGCTTGACTCATGACCCATCATGCCACAATCCATATACGGTGTTAATATGTAAAGAGAGATCCCACAGCAACTTGCATACCTTCCCCACCTTCCAAAAGAGCTTGGTAGGCTTAACCATAGCTTGTGAAAGTTGGTTAACAACATAGCATATGTCAGGTCGTGTATTGACTAGATACATAAGCGACCCCACCAACTGTCGGTAAACAGTGGCATCCACTACCTCTGCCGATGTAGCATCCTCTTTCCTCCAACCACCGGGAAGAGGAGTGTCGATAGGCTTGCGGCGTTGCATGAACTTCTCCGGTGTCTCTCCGGGAGCATACTTTCCTTGAGACACAAGCAGGTCCACCCTTCTGACGCCATTTCCAATCCCAGGAAATAATGAAGGAGGCCCAAGTCCTTCATCTCAAACTCCTTTGCAAGATCTGCCTTGCATGAGTGTATCAACAGTTCATCACCTGTTAGTATCAAATCATCTACATAAAGTACAATGATCAACAACTCACCCTCCACCACAATCTGGTATAGGTTCGGATCCGCCTCATTCTTGGTGAAACCAAGTCCGGTGAAATAACTGTCTATCCATGTGTACCAAGCATGAGGTGCTTGTTTTAGCCCATACAACGCTCTTTTGAGCCTGCACACATGTGACTCGCTGCTGAAGATTTCGAATCCTTCAGGCTACTCTATGTACACCTCCTCCTCAATGAATCCGTTGAGGAACACAGTCTTCACGTCCATCTGATGAATGTGCCAACCCATTTGCGCTGAGAGAGCAAGGATGCTCCGTATGGAAGAATACCTTGTGAAAGGTGCAAAGGTTTCTTCATAGTCGATCCCCTCGATCTGTGAGAAACCCTGAGCACCAAATCTTGCCTTGTACTTCTCTACGCTCCCATCAGCAGCTTGCTTCACTTTGTAGATCCATCTTGAACCTACCACTGATTTCCCTTCCGGCCTTGGGACAATATCCCATGCACTGTTTCTGACAATCGAATCATACTCTTCCACCATGGCATCTACCCATGCGGGATCCTCCACAGCTTCCTCAAAATAAGATGGTTCTATCACGATACATTTTCTCATCAAAGCCATGCATTCAGTAAATCGGTCAGGTGATTGTCTCTGTACACAAATGTATGTGTCTAGGTTTACGTTTTGCATCAAGATTCAGTTGCTCAGCCTCTGTAGTGTGCTTCCGCCCTCTGATTTTTGGCGCTGCATGAGTGGTTTATTCCACTCTATGAACCTCCTCTTGTGGCTGATCCACATCCTAAGGCTCAAACATCCACAGGGCTCATCTTTGGGAACTAGTAGCTCCTCATCTGCATGCAAGTGCCAAAGCCCTCTCAGCGACAACCGCAGCTTTCTCTGTAAATTTGATATCCACAATAACTGTGAGTCATGTATTTATGCGGAAAATACACACATGATAATTGTGAGGGTGTTCATGTACCCACAAATATCAACAGCAGTAGCTCAGCTTATGCTTGCATCACATACAGATGTAAACAAGTGATAAAAATCTTTAAATGAAATATCAGGCTTCTTACTAGAAAACGCCTCTTCGGGTGTACTCATGCCAAGTACTCTATGAGGACAATGATTTGGCACATAAACCGTAGTGTTGCATGCTTCAGCGCACAAGTGTATGGGAAGGCCCTAATCATGCAGCATCAGCCGTGCAGCACCCACGATCGTTCTGTTCTTTCTCTCCATGACCCCATTCTGCTATGGGTTATGAGGCGCTATGAGTTGTCTTCGAATTCCTTTTGCGCTGCAAAAGTCTTTGAATTCGCCAGAGATGAATTCACCACCATTATCACTCCTAAGAGCTTTCACCTGCTTCCCTGACTCTTTCTCAACCAGCGCCTTGAACTCACAAAACTTTGAGTATGTCTCGCTCTTCTTCTGCATGAAGAATATCCAACACTTACGAGAAACGTCATCAACAAATATCACATAATACCTGTGCTTTGCTGTTGAAGCTACTGAGAAAGGTCCACACACGTCTGTGTGAATTCTCTCAAGGATCGTTGTGGCACGACTATCCTTCTCATGAAAAGTAGTCTTCACAAATTTTCCCAAAGTAAATCCCTTGCACTGATCTGACTGCGTAAGTGTACCCTTGGGAAGCCCGGTAGAAATTTGTTGCAAAATTTTCAAAGCACCATGGTGAAGATGGCCCAATATCCCGTGCCAAAATTTGCCCTCATCCCGGCTCACCACTCCTTCTACTTTGCTTACCATTGCTACGCAGCCATCTACCTTCAATTGATAAAGGTTCTTAACTCGAACCCCTATCCTCCAGGTTTCACCAGTTGCTTTACTGGGCAGGAAAGCCTTTCCCTCGCTAAAAACAACATCATAGCCCTTGTCTTCCAACATCGCCACAGAGATCAGATTCTTCTTCAATCCTAGAACATGCATGACATCCTTCAATATGAAAGGTTTACCAGAATCCCTCTCAAATGAAATGGTCCCAATACCAGTCGCACTATATCTACCATCATCACCCATCTCGATGTGCACTCCAAGATCCTTTTCCATCCAAATCACTAAAGAAATATTTGTCTCCTGGGTCATATGGAAAGATGCACCATTAGTCGAAAACACCACTTGATCATCACACGAAGCCAAGCATGCGAGTAGCAAAAAAATCCAACTCACAGTTGTGAGGTAAGGCCTCTCCGAGTTCTGCAGAATCTAGCCGACTTTGCTTATTTTTCTTCTTACGTCTGTGGACAATTAGTGAGCGTAATGTTCGTGTTGGTGGCGGTGAAAGCACTTCACCTTGGAAAAGTCCTTGCTTCTTACCTTTTGCCTTACAGTTGAGAAGGATTTTTCTTTCCCTTCCCTTTCCTTTCTTTGGCAGCCAGAGCGAAATTTTTCTTCATCTTCATTCTTCGATGAAGATCCATCTAGTACCCTACCTTATCTCCTCACCGCACAAAGATGCGACCAAAGTCGCTCCCATCCTACCGGCAGTTTCTCCCGACCATTGACGGAGTCCTCGTAGCTATGCCAACTCTTCGGAAGCCCAAGGAGAGCCAAGGCTGACCAAGTCATCTTCATCTACGGTAACCCCCACACTTCCTAGCTCATCCTTGCGGTGGATGAACTTCGTGAAGGTACTTGGGTATACACTCGCCTTTCTCCATTTTTTATTTTTCGAGAGCTTGTCTTTAAGCGCCAACTTCCTTTGGTCGCTTACGCCTTTGGAACAAAGTACTGTCAAGCTCTCCACATTAAGAATGGAATAGCTTTACCATGAAGGTTTGGACACTATGTGATCCTTCACAACTTCCAACGAATCCTTTGACACTTTGCTGTCTTCTTTTTCCATGCGTTAAGTGCGGCTACATCGCTAGAAGCGGGTTTTGGAATTTCAACATCTATGAACTCCTTCAACCCATTGTCATCCAGAACCACCTCTATCCTATCCTTCCATGCAATATAATTTGAGATGCCATCAAGAATACTCCAATCACAATGCATTGTTGAAAGACATTTCAATGAATGCTCAACTTAAACACCAAGAAAACACCGCATGCAAATTCGAATTAACGCGACTATAAAACTCCAACTAAAGCTTCAATAATTGCAATGTTACTCTAATCAATATCACTCTCATACCATGTAGAAATTATATAACTTATGTGTTAAATATCCAAGATTCTACTGATCACACACTATTTTAACTTCATGCACAATACGAATCTATTCCACTATTGATCATCACATGGAGAAATTAAATCAATTACAATGCACACATGAAACCATAAAAATCCACACACACATTAACATAGTTGTTTAACGGGAAAGCCTAAAGCTAAAAACCCCATATCTATATATAATATATGTCATAGATATCATGTAAAAATCCTCATACAAATCTGATCATATCGAAGCTCTCGGTACAATACAATCGCTACACACTAATTAGGCCCGATCTTGCAAATCCATGCCTCGAGGAACTGCGCACACGCTAACTACTTTGCCTCTCTTGCACTAATCCCTATTGAAGAATGGCTCTAGAAGCTGAACTCAAATTCAGCCGAGACTTGCTCACCACTATCCTCATTAGCATCTCCCTTTGAGTGTTGGATGCAATCAATGCATCACTATAGTCACAAGCTGATATTCACACTTGCTCTTTCACACCTACCTCTCGCTTTGGTCTCCATTTGGCTTTGCCATGCTGCGCAGCAGTCAGCGGTGTATTCTTCGGTTGATTAATGAGTTATTATTTAGTGAATTAATTAACTAATTAATTCACACCACTCTCACTAGTGTATCAATGAGTTGGACTAGATACAACTAACTCAGCGCGAGTTTTAAGCGGAGTTAAACTAAATACTAACTCCACCAACTACTTCTACATAACTCCACCAAAATCGCAATCACATGAGTTCTAACGCCAAAGTCCTCATGCATTAGCTCTAGTAAACCCTCGGGAATAGCGTAATTCCTTACATAAATTTCTTTGTGCCACATCTTTGCACTTAAGCTGAAGTGCTCCCGAGAGAATATAAGATAATGTTTAGAGTCCGAAATATTATTAAGAGCTAATAATAATCGACATATCTATTTTTTGGGCTTGGCAATCTAAAAATAGATTCCGCTCAATATGTCTAAAAATATAATTCCATATATTTTTTTCCAACTTAGACACAACCATCTACAAATAGCAACCCGCAACTCATAGAATATGATCGACATGTCTAAAAATAGACATAGTCCATTAAAAATAGACTTTGTGTCAAAAATAGCACGGGCTTACTTAGTGAAGGCGACTCTTTTTCACTATAAGCTCATCATCTTGTTGAATCTAAACAACGAGGATTTTCCACTAGGGCTATGGGCTTGTTGCATACCTCAAAAAAATGTTGTGTAGGGGTTATGCTGCTCGAAAGTTCGGGACATGAAAAAACTACTAAAAATAGTAAACGTTGCTATAAAAAAGGCTAGCATGAAACCGATGCAGGGGTCTAGGTGGAATAGGTGGTGTGGCCACTCATATCCACCTAGATCAATCTCTCTCCTCCTTAGGAAGAAATGGTCCTCGTTGCCTGCGAGCCTCGATGAGGTGAGGAGATTTCTGCTTGAACACGGTCCCTAATGAACTACTTTCCCTAGTGAAAGGAGTTGGCCTTCTTTGAAAAATCAATATAGTTGGATCCTTTGTTGGCTAGTGTTCTTGATTTGGATTTCCATGGATCGATCAATTGTGAATTTTTCCATGCGGTTGGGTTTAACTCCATTGGTGTGAGTTACTCTATAATGTCGGATGTGTCCATTAATGGTTGAAAGTATAGCGAAGGTGGTCCACATTAAACACTAGGTGCATGTGCAATGAAAAATGAAATGTTAGAGCTCGAAGGCATTGTCCCCTATAGCCTTGGTGATGGTGTACAGCCCATATCGGAGCGGGTAAAAGCTTGCGGTCGACGTCCCAACGACACGCTCATACTGCAAATGTATGCCAAAACTTTGTTGCTGACATGGAACTTATGTGGAAGCAGACGTTAATCATGTTTTTTCTTGTACTTAGCACATTGGATTTGTCTAATATGTCATGGACCTATTGGTAGATGTGTTGAATGCGCTCAATGAAGCTATTAGCCCTACCAACTTTGGACTAGACATGAGCCGAGATTTGCATTAGTAGTTGCAAATGATATGGCCACATCTAGGTGGGACATAGTGGCTGGAATCCCAACCCCACGAGGAAGTGGTTGTGGCTATTTTGAGCTATTGAGCTCTATCCTAGTTGTGTTCTACATATAGGGAGGATTTCATCCCATGATGTGTGGATGCTTCAAGTTTTACATGCGCAAAATGTGTATGATCATCTGATTAACTGCTTTGTCGGTTTCTTGGCCATCGGTTTGGGGGTGGAAAGTCATGGACTTAGTGATCTTGGTATCCAACATCGATAAGAGACTTGACCAAAAAGTACTTAGAAACCCGTTGTCTCGATGCGAGATAATGTCTTGTGGAGGATCCCAATGTGTACCCACACTCGTTCAAAGCTTAGGAGGGGCTTCTATTGTGCTACTCTTCTTGCAGGCCGCCATAATGGTCATCTTAGAGAATGCGTCGATGACCACAAAATCACGGTGTTTCCATACTTTGTAGAAGGAAGAGGCTAAGACATGTAATCCATGGAGATGGATTCCCAAGGTAGACTAGGGAGTGAGGGAAAATTATTTTATAGGTCGTGCTTCTTGATGAAGTCGAGTTTCACAATGATGTAGGAAGTGCAAGATGCGATGTACACATCCCAACATTTGGTCGAAAGGTTCGGCCAATAAAAATATCTACCGAGTCTTGCTACTCTTTTCTCTACTAGGAAATGTCCGAAGACGAACCAATTGTAGCGTGTCTCCAAAATAATCTTGGAATGCTCGCTTGAAGGAACATAGAGGAGTGTCCCGGGGGCATAAAAGTGCATCTAGGAGGTGATAATTCAAAATTTTCTTTCCTTCCCGAAGTGTGTTGTATGTGTTGTTGAATTATGGATCCTTTTGCAAGAGAGTCGGCGACCCCGAGCGTCTCGTGCCCTGCAGAGTCAAGCATAGTGGTTAGTGCCATGACCGGTGGTCGGTAGGATTTGAGGCAATCTGCCAAAAATTCTTACGTGGCTTCCATTCTTATACTTAATGTTCAAATGGAACTATTGCATGTATGTTGACCATTTATGATGGAGATACGTTCACTACAACTTCCCCTATGTGTCTATATGAACTACGAAGGGTCGGTGGTCTATGTGGATGACCGTTTCCTTCCCCCGGAGAATGTAATGCTTCCATTGCTAGTAGGCCTTAAAAATGGAATACATCTCTTTTTCATAGGTGGGATACTTGCGGCGCATGCAGAAAATGTCTCAACGTGATATACTGCTGGAGGTGCCCTAGTCAGGTAAGAAGCTGCAATAATCGCATAGTAATCTTAAATGGTTGTTGTAGGTCTAGTAATGTGAGAACTAGTGCGAGAGCGAGAGGATATGCTTCAACTCGAAAAATACCTTTTTTTGGTATTCAAGCCAAAAAAAACTTTGGCTACGCTCCTCCCTTGGTGACTTGACTTAAGGGCCAAGTGATATGAGATAATCCCAACACGAACTCTTTGTGGTAGAGAAGTTAGCGAGAACCAAGCTAAAGAGCTATGTTCCAGAGTGGGTTGCGTTGGAACATATTGAATGACTTGTGCTCTTGGTGTGGGTCACCTGCGCACTTCATTTCATCAATGATGTTACCCCATATATTGAACATGGGTCATACCAAAATTGCATGCATGTATCAAATTGGCATAACTTGTGATTTTGCCTCGAGGTTTGGAGGACCTGCTCGAATACTGGTGCAGGGTGCTCTTCCCAACTCTGGCTGTGAAGACTAGGATGTCATCCAAAATATATGCACCATGAATGAGTTGGTGAAGGGTCGAAATATATCATCCATCGGCCTCATGAAGGTTGCGGGAGCTTTTCGTCAACCTGAAAGGTATGACCGGCCATTCGAAAAAGAGCCTTCCTTCGATTTGAAGCAAAATCTTCCACACATTAGAGATTTTTATTGGTACCTTGTGATATTTGGACTTCAAGTCAATCTTGCTAAAATATTTTGCCCCCTTGAGCTTATCCGGAGAAGGTCATTGATACGTAAGGATTGGATACCTATTCCGGACGGTGATCTTGTTCGGTGCTTTCGATAGTCAATACATAGTCTCCGGGTGCCATCCTTCTTCTTTACCAACACGATCGGGATCCCACGGGGTGATGAAATTGGTTTGATGTGACATTTCTACAACGGTTCACTGAATATTCCTCTTTATCTCATCATTCTCCGGAAACTTGATGCGTCAATAGATCATTCCATTGGGTAGTGACGCACACAGGGAGTGACGCGCGATGGAGTGTTTGATGCTGCGATGTAGAGGTACCCACTATGGGTGAGGTGAAGATGTCCATGTACTCCTCCACAACCTTGGCCCTACATCGAATCCTACCACGTGGGGGAGCCTTTTACGGAGGCCGTGGCCACAATATTCTTCTTTCGGCGAGGGAGAATCATAAGGAAAACAAATTTCTCGATGTAGGGAAATGATCTTACCACATTTCTTCATAGTGATCAAAGAGATTGGAGAGAGGGAGTGGGTGCCATTCTGCAATAGAACTTTAGGATTATGTAAATTTTACATGGAAGTCGCTTTAGACTTATAAATTGTTACCATATATGTATTAATAGGTTCCTTATTTTATTTCCTATGGATTTATGATGTATTCAATATATTTGAAATGATGTCATTAAATATCAAGTTGTTCGATACTATCCTTATTTTATGTTCCCAATTGATAATTGAATACATTGGTGGTTGATGGATAACTTTGTCATAAAATGTATTTGACTTAACTTTGTTTTTGATCCATCTTAGTTCTAGATCTAATATTGAGGAGGGACCAAAATCTCTTTTGTAGTGAAAAAAAGAAGTTGCACGTTAAGGGAGTTTGATATCTCTTGATGCTCTATAGATTAGAAGTTAAGATGAATCTAGACTAATTTAATTATTTATAATTATTTTATTGTTAATATTAATAAATATCTAATATTAATATTATGAAAAATATTAATTAGACTACATATTATAATATATACTTTAATGAGTTGTCTTTAATGTGACCTTTTGGAGTTTTCGGTGGATTTTACGGCGAGAATAAGGTGGAAACATTTGAGGTGAAATCTTGATTTGTGTTTTTTAAGCATTTGGTTTTTTTGTTGCATATATGAATTCAACATCATGGAAAACCCCAAGGACACTTCGATTTTGAAAGAGTTTTCCAATCAAGCTTGTGATTTCAATGAATTCTGTCGAATTTTGGGCAAATTAGATTGGAAAAACCCACAGAAAAAATTTCAAAAGTCGCATTAAAGACAAATCGTATACTTAGTTTCTAAAGTTTAATTAAACTAGTCAAATTTAATAAGATTAAATTAAATTACACAATTAAAATAAACGGCTATTACAGAAATTCCTAAATTTATAAAATTCATACGTAAAATCATAAAATTCCAAAATATATAAAATTGATTTACACTCAATTTAATTCAACATATTTGCGGAGACGGAGAGCCATCATCTGCCAGGATTCAACGGATTGTGGCCGCGATCTCAGGACCTTTATGCTTGGATTCATGCAAACTGGACCCATCAATGTAAGGTCAGTTTCTGCTCTAAAGGATACTTCATTGTTCTATTTAATGACAGTAAGCATTATGAAAAAGCTTTAGAAGAAGGCCCTTGGTTCATGGGTACTGCAGGGCTTTTCTTAACTCCTTGGTTCCCTGATTTTGATCCTGTAACTGCGGTCATTACCACGACACCAGTATGGATCAGGCTTCCAAACCTACCTGTCCACTTATGGCATGTTGCAGTCTACAAATCTATAGGCAACACCCTGGGCAGTTTCATAACAGGTGATTATAGGCGAGAAATCAATGGACTCTACACATATGCCAAAATATGCGTGGAGTTAGATTTAAGCAAGGGACTACCAGAGAAAATCAATATCAAGATAAACGACTTTGTTTGGACCCAGACATTGGATTACGAAAACACTGCCTTCCGATGCCACCATTTCCATTTAACAGGGCATCTGCGGGCCTCCTACCCTTCTCTCCCGGCAAAACAGAAAAAGGATCACCTCTCCAAGCCCAGATCCAAACGATGGGCTCCCTGCTCTCCACCTCCAGTTGTGGACTCTGATTCCTCCATCTCCGAAGATGAATCCAGCGATGCTGATCTGGATCTCGTCCCTCAATCTGGGATCCCCTCCACCGATGGCCCGACGCGTTCCTCTGATGTAGCCATCGCTCAAAAACGCATCCATTTGACCTCCTCCTCTGAATCAGACAAGGAGGGCCCCTCCATGGAGACCCCCAATCTTCAGGTTGTTGTTACTCATTCGCCCCAGGATGGCTGGGTCGAAGTTAAAAAAAGAAAAGGAAAAAAGCTTCGTATTGAGACTTCTGCCCATTCTGGGTAGAGGTCAGTCTTTTAGCTTATGTCGTTGGTTGTAGCTCCTTGACTGCTTCTCTCTTTCTCCGGAACCGAGGTTGATAGTCCTATCATTTCCGGTTGCCGGTTTTTGTCTCTCATGATTGTATCTTCAAATTGTACCATATTTTTACTTAATAGAATTAGTCCAATTCAGAAAAAAAAATTTAATTCAACATATTGAAAAAATAAAAATAAAAAAATAAATCATCCTTTTATAAAAAATACTAATTCAAATACAAATAAATATAAAATGAATAAATAAAAATACACCATTTCCCCTTCCTAAGTTTATAAAGGAATAATAAATGCATATACAATATAATAAATTTATACCAATAATTTAACATATTAAAATACTAAAAAACTTTAAATAAATACTTAAAAAAAACTTTAAATATTCTATTCTTATTTTTGAGAAACTCACTAAAAATGTAATTTTTGTTTTTAAGTACCATTTCATCATGGGGCTTCACTTGGGGACAATGCTCAGAGTTAAAAAAAAATAAAGGTATTTAAAATGTTAATAAAAAAATGGATACCTACAATATCTAGTGAAATTAGGGGTTTCTTAAATTGAGAAGCTGTATTGGCTTCGTATTGGTAGGGGGTTAAATAATGTGATTTTTAGAGGTATTTTATAATATGTAGTCAAATTAGGGGTATTGTTTAGTATGCCACGAACATACGTGATACGTCTGAGGTTCATTGAGTGAAGCCCTTGTGCCTTTCATGTACAAAAGGAAAATTATTGTATAAATCAATGATGTGTTAACCAAGCTTGATTGAAAAAAACAATATTGGATTTAACAAGGGTAATAGCTGCAAAGTAGCATAGTCCCTGCATTTAGTGCTAATTAATTGATTAGGTCTTTTCCGCACATGCTTCCTCCACAAACTCTTCTTCCACACAACTTCCTCTACACACGCTTCCTCAACCACCTCCACAAAACTTCCTCTACACATGCTTCCTCCACACATCCACCTCTGCACAACTTCCTCTACACATCCACCTCCACAAGCTTCCTTCACATGACTTCCTCTACATGGATTCCTCTGCACATCCATCTTTGCACACACTTCCTTCACACAACCACCTTCGAACAACTTCCTCTGCACATGCTTCCTCTACACAATCACAAATCTACACTTCGGTGGGTTAACATGTCTACGAACTCATGCTTCCTTTGCATCACCTCACTTCTCATTCTTCAAATTGTATGCAGTGGATAGGCAGGCTTGCATTCAAGACTTTAAGGCTTTCATTCCATATGGCTGAAAATTCCATTTTTGTATGTTTTGTCGTCACTTCCGACTGCTGAATGATCTATTGGAGAATTAGATTCCTTATTGAAATTGTTTATTAACATACTAGTGAGAGTATTGGGAAAGGAAAAAAAGTTAGAAAGAACCACACAAAGACATCTGATAACCAAAATGATCCCACTAAGAACAACTAAAATAGTGAGAAAAAGTCGCACAACAAGGAATTGGAGCATGGCAACATCAAGACAAGGAATGAGAGCATCACAAAGGGAAATTTGGTTATCTTTATAATGTGGTAAGTGAGCTCTAATTAGCAACATAAAGGAACTCAGTGCAGTAGAGAGCTCTCATTCTAGATCACCAACGGAGAAATTTGTTACACAACCTATATGGAATGAAAAATCTCTTTCTTTGTTGAACCAATGGCTCTAGGTAGTCAAACACAATGGTTCATTTCGATATCTCTTGCGTGGAACTTTAGAAAATGAACTATCACACGAAAATTTTGACATTAATAAGTAACAAAATAATTAAAAAATGTGGAATTTCTTGTTCCTCTTTAGTAGTGTGCAAAACTTTTCTCTTCAACAATGTGTAGAACTTTACTTGTGCAGAGCTTTCCGCACATGCAAAACTCTACCTAAAAGGTATCATAATGACACTGTTTGTGCAAAGCTTTCCATATTTATTATATTTATTAACATGTTTCTTATTTCCATATTTCCAACTAAATTTCAATGAATTTGAATTGCCAAATAATCTAGATATCAACATTCAATTTTTTATTAATTAATTATTTTAAAATTTATTTTAATTATTTAATTAAAATAAATAAAATTTTAAATATAAATAATTAAATAATTAAAAATTTTCAAAATAGTATATATATATATATATATTTCAAATTCATTTCAATCACTTAAAATTTAAATTAATTTGTTTTTTCTTTTCTAAAATCTATTCCTTTAAACATTCATATCTTATCTACCTTCAAATTTTAAATACTAAGTTCTTCAAATATCTATATCCTATCTATATTGAACTTTTACATATTATGTTTTTCAAACATTTATATGTGTTGTAGCCGCTACAACACCACCCAAAATTTTGGGTATATTCGAAATTTTGGGTCCCCCTCCTCGCTTAGCCGTTAAGGTTGGCCTTTAGAAAATGACATCCTCGTAACCTGTCCCAAGCCCCTCGTGAGCCTTCTCACCATCATGACGAGATACTCTTACAACAGCCGTGCCATGTGTGAAGGGATCACCATGCATACATTCGAATGGAAACCTTTTTTTGTATTTACATTAAAATCTCTTGCACCATGGATTGTTTAGGCACTCGGTTTGGGTGCTTCACCAAGCTCATAATCTGATGTTAATGTTTCATGTAGGTCAATCCCACGGATGATACACCAAACAATGTCATCACCACACCGATGAAAAGGATAAGAGTAGTGCGAGCTGAAACAGGAGAAGTGGAAGACATGTATCGCATGTACACACAGAACAAGATTGTGCCAGTCAAGGGAGCTTTCGGTCACAGTGGAAGCTGTCGGTCTGCGCAATGAGCCAAAGTTTTTCCCAGCAATCAAGAGGACCCTTTTCAAAGCAAAGGAGGCGGGATAAGGAATATTGCTATGAAATCCAAAGATCGCCAAAAGAAGGCCGCAAGTCGCAAATCTGCTTGAGGTCGCAAGTCGCAGATCTGCTAAAGGTCGCAAGTCGCAAATTCGCTTAAGGTCGCAGGTCGCAAATTTCCTCAAGTCGCAGGTCACAGATTCCCCCAGGTCGCAAAATCATGGCAGGTCGCAGGTCGCAGATTGTTGAAGGTCGCAAGTCACAAATTCGCTTAAGGTCGCAGGTCGCAAATTTCCTCAAGTCACAGGTCGTAGATTCCCTTAGGTTGCAAAATCATGGCAGATCGCAAATTTTTGGGGGTCGCAAGTCGCAAGGTCCAGTCGGGTCGCAGGTCGCAAATTTCATCGAGTCGCAGGTCACATATTCCCTCAGGTCGCAAAATCATGGCAGGTCGCACGTTGCAGATTGTTGAAGGTCGCAAGTCGCAAATCTACTTGAGGTCACAAGTCGCAGATCTGCTAAAGGTCGCAAGTCGTAAATTCGCTTAAGGTCGCAGGTTGCAAATTTCCTTAAGTCGCAGGTCGCAGATTCCCTCAGGTCGCAAAATCATGGCAGGTCACAGGTCGTAGATTGTTGAAGGTCGCAAGTTGCAAATTCGCTTAATGTCGCAGGTCGCAAATTTCCTCAAGTCGCAGGTCGCAGATTCCCTCAAGTCGCAAAATCATGGCAGGTCGCAGGTCGTAGATTGTTGGGGGTCGCAAGTCGCAAGGTCCAGTTGGGTCGCAGGTCGCAAATTTCCTCAAGTCGCAGGTCGGAGATTCTCTCAGGTCGCATAGTCGCACTCCCTATTAAAATCTCGACGACGCGACCCAGCGACTAGGTCGCGAGGTCGCAAAATCATGGCAGGTCGCAGGTCACAAATTGTTAGGGGTCGCAAGTTGCAAAATCCAGACAGGTTGTAGGTCCCAGAACAGACTGGGTTGGAAGGCAGCCCAACAGTCAGGAAGGCGAAAAGTCAGGGAGCCCAAAAGGGCGAGTTTTGCTCTATAAATACCTCCTTCGAGAACTTGTAAAAGATCTTTTGTTTGGGATTCGAGCTGAGTACATTGTATTACCAGAGGATTATACATTTGAGCATGAATACAAGCATTTTGAAAAATCCCTTTGTGGATCTGGTGTTGTCATATGTATGAGCGCTATTGAGTATTATATTTTCAGTTTCTGAACATATTTAGATTAAGGGAACTGTATCTTCAATTCATATCACAATTGCATAACAGTTTGCTGAGTATGTTAATGGTGGTTGAGTTCATTTCACTTTCTTAATGAATGCTGATGGCTTTGTTTATTAGCATTTGTGTTATCATTTAAAACTTTTAGGAAGTGAAGGGTGTTCTTGCCATGAGGAATTGTTTCTTTTGTGGTCAGAACAGTTTACAAGCATGACCCTAATGAAGTGTTGTTAACAACACTTCCTTCGATCTTCATGCTTTATTATTTCCTCTTGCTACTCATAGTGTTATATGTACATTTAATGCATCAATCATATGTCTTGTATCATTTGATTAGGTGTGTATCCACTGTTTTATAGAGTTTAAGCGAGACCCAAAGAAAGGAGAAATCAGCGGTAGCCGGACCCACACCCCGAACGGGATCCCTATTTCAAACGGTTCAAGGTCTAATTGGGACCTTTTACCGGGGAGGTCCCTTGCTGTTGGCCGGACAGATTTTCCTGTCAACAGAATTGGCGCTAGGAGGAGGGCCAGATAACAAGCTGAGCCCTTAGAGCCTGCAGTTAATCTCATATCTGTAATGGCTCGTTCCCAAATCATTCTCCCGAGATGTTTGTCGGAGTTTTATGAGCCTCGATGTCTCATCCCCGATGAACTTATGTATCACTTGTCCCAGTTAAAATTCAATGGTGAAAACGGAGTATCCATAACCCAACACCTTTTAAATTTCTGTGACTTGGGTGAGTGCTACGAAATTGACGATGAAGGTTTGATTTGTTTGCTTTTCTTCCTCACTCTCAAAGGTCGCGCTAAGCAATGGTGCCGCACATTGTCGGAAGCTTCCATCCATTCGTTTGAACAACTCACCAGTGAATAACAACAAGCTTTTCACAGGTATGATTTTCAGAACATATTAATAAAGTTAAATGACATCAGAATGGAACCTCAGGAACCTCTAGATGAATTCTCTATAAGATTTGTTCATTATTGTTTTGAGTTCCCTGAAAGGGATGTTGATTGGAAATGTTTAAGTGAACAGTTCAGGTATGTGATTCTCGTTTCCCTTGAACAATTTCAATTAGCAACCCATCCTTATCCTAGTGTTCCCTATGATGACCCGCAAGTTACCGGCTATTCAAATTTTGTCCCTAATGCTTCCTTGTCCACCTCCCCCAACCCAGACCACATTCCGACCTCCCAGGAGAGTATTGCTATTTGTGATATTCTTGCTCCTCCTCCTGAGTTTCCGGGTAGTGGATTTGTGACCTCGAAAGTTCTGGGCAAGGATATACACTTGCAAGAGGATAAAGCCTATTATACTACCTTTGAATCTTTCACGCACCCTGTCGAATCAAGGCTTGAAAACCAGATGGGCCAACATCCCTCCAAGTTCATGAAACCTACCTCGATCCCACTCGATGTCTCCCTAGACACAGTCCTAAATCTGATTCGCATACTGATTATGAATCGACTCCTATCCCGGATGAAGTTGATTCCCTTACAGGGCCTGCCAGATCTTTGTTTTCCTTGAATGACATGGATGCGCATATTAAAAAACCTTGTACGGTTAATACCCCTGCGGCTCAAACTTATCGTTCATTATTCCATGATTTATTTCAAAAGTCTGCCACACCAGTGATTTCTTCGAGACATTCAAAATTTCCTTATACTAGTATTGGCGACAATCATGAGCACGCAGATGGTGTTTCACAATCATAGTTCAAAACCGATGAATCTTTCAGATATGATCTTTCTCACTTGGAATATTTAGACAGCCATAGGAGCGATTTCCTGTCTGGGCAACCTCAAGATGTCCTCTTTATTGATCCATCCCAGTTGATAACTCCCAGGGAGCCTAACATGCCAGGTACCCAACTTGATCAAATCGATGGTTACAACGATCACTGCTTATCTGAAAACATATTCACTAATACCGCTTAGGACTGTCACTCGTATCTCGTTGCCGACCATATGGAGACACCAGAATTCGATGATTCGCCCTATGAAGATTCGAGTACCCATTAGGGAATCGAAGCACTCCCGCTCTTTCCAGCAGTCATCCCTAGTTCTTCCGATCCTGACAAGACTCCTCAAACAACTCCAACTAGGATTTCTCAGCTTAGGGTTTCTGAAATAATGACTCCCAAGTACCATGCTCCTCCCAGCATAACCAAGTCAGATATCATTTCGTCTTGGTGGATTTTTCATTCTAATAAGGTTTCCTTGAGAAAATATTCCTATCCCTCAACAGCTGGTATGAAACAACCAATATACCCCAATTTATTCGCTGGTAAGAAAACACCGGCCATTGTCTCTAATATTTCAAGTTGTTGCCCAACCAGTACCTGTTGCCATCAGGCACAAACATGTGATTTTGGGAAAATTCCCCAACTTCCTGAAAACCTTCCGGTAAATTCACCCCATCCTGGAAAATCTAAAGATTCTAATGCATCGGATTATCAATCTGTCAATGCGCAAACATTTGGCCGAATTGATATAAAGCCCACTGACGTCTTTCCAATTACTACAATTGATGATCACATCCATTCGCCAGTTGATCTCACGAACCCATCAAAGTTTGGGAGCCCCCCGCTCGAAGGCCTAGAATTGGTCCAGGATGGTAAGGAATTTCAGCCTTCACTAACGGTTAATCTGGATCCTCACATCCTCGGTGAAACCCAGGAGCAACTCCGAACTAAGGTTTTCAAAATTAGGGTTTTTGCTCTTGGATTCGCAAGTATCCATAATTAGCCTGGCACATGCTTGTTGTTTCCATCCCATAAAATCAATCATCCTCACCACCACAATGAGGTTGCTGGTTGGCTCGACCAACCCTATCCGGTGGATGTGCCTGCAAATAGGCAATGTCTTACCCAGCGCCCATAAGACCTAGGATTGTGCATGAATGGATGTGTGTCATTTATAAATAGTTTTAAGTTTCGAGAATATATTGCTGTGTATCAGGATAAGAATTAAATTCAGCTTGCACAATCCACTCTGGCACGTTCTTTGGTAATTAGCCATGGCCTTCTTACTATTGCACATGCTCTTCAGGTAAGTCTTGCTGTTGGTGCACAATTTTGTATGCTGGCTCTGATTGCGAACATTGTTGTTCTTGCAGGGCAGGAACTAATGCGGTGGCTGCACTGGAAAGACGATTTCACATAACCCGACCGCATCATTGGTTAAACTAGGAATAGGCTAGGTAGGATCTGCTAATAAAGTTTTGTTTTTCAAGTTATTGATTAGGTTTACTTGCTAAGGTTTTACTTCTTGGTTTATAATTATGCTTGTTGTATTTTCTTGCGTTCTGTAGTTTTATGCATTTAAAAGTTCCATTTATTTTTGCATGAATGATTTTTCAGTTTCCCTATTGCTGCATAATGTTCGGATAATCATTGCATGTGCTTCGCCTTGTCTCTCCACCTCCAACTAGTGGATCGTTCCCGCACATGGCGTTGCATTGCATATTGAGCCTTGTTATTACATTGTGTCGTACACTTTCTTCCCCACATCATTTCCGCAGGTTGTTGATATAGCGTTGAAAATATTCCACATATCACCTATCACTGCATGAGCCCTCATTGAAACTTTACCACCTTGCGGACTTGTTCTGCCCCGATTGCTGAAACAGTAACCCCATTATTTGTGTGAGGTTGCGGTGGCTATCTCAAGAGGCAGCTTTCTCTCAGGATAGGTCATTGAAGTCGCATTCTCAACAAGATGCCTATGAGTCTAAACTTATTATTCAGGGAGATACAAGCCGGTTGTTTGTGGGAGACCTAATGAGTTTGAATGGCCCAATACCCGTAAGCCTAAGCCTTGTGCCCAAAAAAGTCTTGGACATCTTAATGATATGTTTTGCACACTTCGCCTATTGCGGTAGATGGGATGTGAAGGTTTGGAACAAGGGAAAACCCAAATCAAGATATATTTCAGTTTTTGTAAAACAAGAAACAACCTCTCTTGCTCGTAAAATAAGACGAGATCCCTCATCTGCCCATGAAAAATAAGTGCCATGAGCACATGAAAATAAGTGCTACAAGCACATGAAACAAATAAGGGTAAAGGATCGAGAAAGGCTTCATGCGTAGAGAGGTGATGCAACGACTCCGCCGGGGTACTGACCAGGCTCGCTGGCAGCGGAGCAACGCTTGTGATTTCTTGAAGTGACTCCGCCGGGGTAATTTCCAGGCTTGCTGGCAGTGGAGCAACACCGAAAAATTACTTTAAAAATCCTGAGAATAATAAACCTGCTGCCTAGCTCTTCACATCATCAACAAGCTACTGGCATCTGTGAGCTTTCGCTTTGATGTGTTCTGATTAGCGAGACCTAGTTGAGGCACAAGGACTAGGCATACCTGTAAAGGCCAAAGTAATACAAAGGGTACCCACACAACCTGTTCAATATTACCTTGCATCACTATCTTGGCTCAAACTATTGTTGTGATATTGACAGAGATGCTGAATTCTACCAGTGGTTCACCATTTGTTGTAGCCGCTACAACACCACCCAAAATTTTGGGTATATTCGAAATTTCGGGTCCCCCTCCTCGCTTAGCCGTTAAGGTTGGCCTTTAGAAAATGACATCCTCATAACCTGTCCCAAGCCCCTCGTGAGCCTTCTCACCATCATGACGAGATACTCTTACCACAGCCGCGCCATGTGTGAAGTGATCACCATGCATACATTCGAATGGAAACCTTTTTTTGTATTTACATTAAAATCTCTTGCACCATGGATTGTTTAGGCACTCCGTTTGGTTGCTTCACCAAGCTCATAATATGATGTTAATGTTTCATGCAGGTCAATCCCACGGATGATACACCAAACAATGTCATCACCACACCGATGAAAAGGATAAGAGTAGTGCGAGCTCAAACATGAGAAGTGGAAGACATGTATCGCATGTACACACGGAACGAGACCGTGCCAGTCAAGGGAGCTTTCGGTCACAGTGGAAGCTGTCGGTCTACGCAATGAGCTAAAGTTTTTTCCCAGCAAGCAAGAGGACCCTTTTCAAAGCAAAGGAGGTGGGATAAGGAATATTGCTATGAAATCCAAAGATCGCCAAAAGAAGGCCACAAGTCGCAGATCTGCTTGAGGTCGCAAGCCGCAGATCTGCTAAAGGTCGCAAGTCGCAAATTCGCTTAAGGTCGCAGGTCACAAATTTCCTCAAGTCGCAGGTCACAGATTCCCTCAGGTCGCAAAATCATGGCAGGTCGCATGTCACAGATTGTTGAAGGTTGCAAGTCGCAAATTCTCTTAAGGTTGCAGGTCGCAAATTTCCTCAAGTCGTTGGTCGCAGATTCCCTCAAGTCGCAAAATCATGGCAGGTCGCAGGTCGCAGATTGTTGAAGGTCGCAAGTCGCAAATTCGCTTAAGGTCGCAGGTCACAAATTTCCTCAAGTCGCAGGTCGCAGATTCCCTCAGGTCGCAAAATCATGGCAGGTCGCAGGTTGCAGATTGTTGGGGGTCGCAAGTCGCAAGGTCCAGTCAAGTCGTAGGTCGCAAATTTCCTCAAGTCGCAGGTCGCAGATTCTCTCAGGTCGCCAGGTTGCATAGTCGCACTCCCTATTAAAAGCTCGACGATGCGACCCAGCGACCTAGCGACTAGGTCGCGAGGTCGCAAAATCATGGCAGGTCGCAGGTCGCAAATTGTTGGGGGTCGCAAGTCACAAAACCAGCCAGGTCGCAGGTCGCGGAATGCTCGGGGTCGCAAGTCTCAAAATCCAGTCAGGTCGCAGGTCCTAGAACAGACTGGGTCGCAAGGCAGCCCAACAGTCGGGAAGGCGAAAAGTCAGGGAGCCCAAAAGGGCGAGTTTTGCTCTATAAATACCTCCTTCGAGAACTTGTAAAGGACCTTTGTTTTGGGACTCGAGCTGAGTACATTGTATTACTAGAGGATTATACATTTGAGCATGAATACAAGTATTTTGAAAAATCCCTTTGTGGATCTGGTGTTGTCATATGTATGAGAGCTATTGAGTATTATATTTTCAGTTTCTGAACATCTTTAGATTAAGGGAACTGTATCTTCAATTCATATCACAATTGCATAACAGTTTGCTGAGTATGTTAATGGTGGTTGAGTTCATTTCACTTTCTTAACGAACGCTGATGGCTTTGTTTATTAGCATTTGTGTTATCATTTAAAACTTTTAGGAAGTGAAGGGTGTTCTTCCCATGAGGAATTGTTTCTTTCGTGGTCAGAACAGTTTACAAGCATGACCCTAATGAAGTGTTGTTAACAACACTTCCTTCGGTCTTCATGCTTTATTATTTCCTCTTACTAATAGTGTTATACGTACATTTAATGCATCAATCATATGTCTTGTATCATTTGATTAGGTGTGTATCCACTGTTTTATAGAGTTTAAGCAAGACCCAAAGAAAGGAGAAATCAGCGGTAGCTGGACCCACACCTCGGACGGGATCCCTATTCCAAATGGTTCAAGGTCTAATTGGGACCTTTTATCGGGGAGATCCCCTGATGTTGGCCGGACAGATTTTCCCGTCAACAATATCCTATCTAATTTTAAATTTTAAATATTAGATCCTTTTATCAAATCTAATTTATGATTATAATGATTTTTTATTGAATCAATTTATAAAGTTAAAATATTGACTCTCCCTAAACTTTCAACACTCCACGTTTAACTGTTATGTAAATCAACCAAATGTTTTAGAATTTATATGGCCGAAACCTTTAAAATTATAGGACATCTAATTTAAATATTATTGGATTTGATATGATAGGATATTAATGATTATTATTTTTTTTTTCGGTCAAAAAAATCTCATTATATTATCATTCTAGAAGTTATATTAGGATACATTTCTTCAAAAAAAATGAAGCATCCCAGGCTTGGGAGCCAACATGAGCATAATCCTACATAAAAGAAAGTCTGGAGAAGAGCCAAGACAACCGATGTCTTTGGTTATTTCCGACACAAAAAGAACAACATTACAAGATTTAGAAAGATACATCACAGAGGAGGATGAGGAGGGTGTTAGCCACCTATAAAGTTCGTTATGCCAAAAGGTGGCTAAATCATTTTTTGGAGCCTTCAAGGAATAGATTTTACTGCTAAAAAGTGTTGGCTCTTGAAGACTCTCAAAAGGCCTCATGCCTCTATCTTAAGTCTTCACTGCTGTGCCCATTTTACCATCTTGAAATCCTGCTAATTCCCAAGAAAGAGCACTACTGCAAGCACCATTTTCCTTTTCTCCTTTTTCCAAAACTAACCTCATCTTTGCCTTTCCTTTTCCCATGAAATCCTTCATTTTCATGTTTTTCCCCTTTTCCCTTCATCAAAAACCCCTTTTGATAAGATTTAAGACTCCTTCTTGCCTTATCGAAACCCTCAAAACCTTTGAAAATAATTGAAAATCCATGAAAGTCATGTTTTCTTGTATATTATAGACTTCAGCCCCTTCAGCTAAGTCTTTAACCCTTCCCCTCCATGTGTATCTGTGCTAGAATCGAGCGCCAGCCTTCCAACCGCTTATCACATCACCCAAAAACGATTAGCCCTTCCTCCATAAACCCCGGTCATATGATTTTCCATATAACCCACGGCCTCACAGCCGGGCGCCTATCCACTTCAAATAAATATTTCCGCCCAAAGTATAAACCTTCGGTTATATTAATTTGTCGGTTTTATTATGTCCTAAAGGTTTTCTGCCAGTTTAAAATCTAATCGCTCTCCACCGTCGATTTGACCTGCAGATCGACGGCGCGCAATTCATCGCCCCGGTGGTCCCCGCCAACCACTTACCATCGCAAAACCACGCGGGATTCATCGCACCGCTTTTGAGCGCGCGGCAGTTTCTTCTTTGTCGTAACGATTCCATACACCATTTGACGCGTGTCCTGAACACTGTTCATGAAACCGCTGGTCATCGCGCGTTAAAGATCGGACGTGGACCCGACGCGATATTGACGTCCACCGTCCGATCTGAGGCCGCTCATCAGACGGTGATCGCGCTCCAAAGACGCCCGTGCGATAATTCAGGGTACGGTGCGGTATTTAATGAATTTCCATCGTCAATCTGATCTACAGATCGACGGCCCATACTCCATCGCCCCGGTCCCCTCGTCCACAGCGGCAACCGGTTGGTCCCAGCGCCACATCAGCGTCCACACGACACATTTTTGGGGCGGGTCTCCATGGTTTCTCATCCAGTCAGCAAATCCGGGCCCGGGAATTTTATTCAACATGGTTTAAATTAAAGTTTTGATGTTTGGTCACATATTCTAAATTTCTTGACGCCTATCCTCCACCGTTGATCACTTGGACTGATCCCATCCGATGGCCCATGATCATCCCATCACCTCCACTCCTGACCGTCGATTTATGCACGATCGGCAGCTCCGATTCAAATTATTTTTTCCGCTTTCCCTTCAATTCCTCTCATCAATCTCGACCGTTGGATGATGCCATCCAACGACCATGCTTCTTCCACGTGCCTTATGAAGTAGTAAACCTATACATGCATGGATTTTATAATATTTGTTCATATTTTGCAGGGTTTAATGGTTTTTTTCTGCTATGTCTGAAGAAAATTTAGGGGCAGAGGGTGACGATCCTCCCGCCTTCGATTCATCAAGGAAAATCATTGCAGGGTTTAAAATTCCCGTTTCATTGGTGTTTCATGAGGCATTGATGCTATATCGCCCCTGCACAACCCTGCACAACAATAAACACAACAAGTCAATCACAGATCAAAGGATATGAGTGCCGAACACAAAAAGCACTTGCATGGAAGTTTGAAGACAATTTTATGAGGATTACGGCCAACAAATGATTATTAAAAGTCTAATCCTCCCAACTAAACATAGTTTGAAGAAAATCATGAGTGTTTTCTCAGGCAGAGAGCCTACGCTGCCACATCAGGGGCTAATTGAATCCCCTAGCTACCACAGAGCCACCTACAACCTCAAATCAATCAAAAGAAGGCCAAAGTTATTACCAGACCAGGAGATATTTTGCATCAATACAGCTGAATAGTTAATTCAACCAAAGGAACTTATTGTAAACTGTCAGCAGAAGTTATTGCAAGGATGACGAGGAGCCTTCAAGTCAACAAATTCTTTCCAGCAAGTCTAATAGTTAATGTAAACCAATTAATACAGGGGAAATATCCAAAATCTTCTCTATTAAGCCCCTCAAAGGTCGAGAGACAACACACTGTATTAATTGAACTTAGAAGATATTTTATCCCTTTCCACTTCCTCATTCTTCTATATATACTACTGTGGAAGATGAGTGAGGTGTTGGTTGGTTGATTACTAGTTGTAATACTGAAACTCTTTGAAATAATATATAGTCTTTTGAAGTTGAAGAACAAATTGAAGTCTTGGAAGCCTTGATGATGTTGTTGCTTGCTTGTTCCTAAGAAGGCTTTATCATTGGATCCATGAGCTTGGCTGTTGGTGAAGTATTCTGAACTGTTTAATGTTTTCTCCTGTTTTCATTCTGTTCCATAATTTCTTACTACAGTAGGCTGAAAGTTTTAGGCTAAGAAATGACTCCTAGAAGCACCTTAGACCTGTTCATCCTTCACTGTCATGTTTTCTTCTGCTGAGGTATTTTAGAGTCTTTAATCTCTCCCTTTAGTCCTCATGCTTGTTTATTTCCTTAATAGTTCGAACAGTTGGTTTCAGCATGATTTATGGTTCTCCCTGCTTGTCTGCTGCCACTTAAAGGCTGTTATTGAAGTCTCCCTTTGAAGTATTTATGTTTACAGTGAGACAAGGAGGTCTGTTCTGATCTTGCCCTTTGTCCTTGCTTAAAAAGTTGTCTTAAAGGTCTTTTATAGTTGTGATCATAGATGTGTTAGGTGTTCCCTCTTCTATGACTGCAATTATCAGTGAATCTTTTATGTTTTCTAAGTCATTTGAAATAAAATCTTTGAGGAAATAGGGTGTTCCCCGAATCTTAGATTTTATTTTAAAAAGTCGTTTTGAAATCATTATTTTCTTAAAGGTGTGATTTGTAGAATTTATGGTTAGCCCTGTCTACCAAATAACTCTTTATTGTCCAAGTTGTGCTTTCAACTTCCCTTTGTTTGAGAATTAAACTTCTCTTTCCAAATCATTGATGTCCATCTCATTCCAAAACCAAAGGATCCTGCGGCCAAGTTAGATTTGCCCTCTGATATCCCATATCCATTGATGAGTATGTTATGACCTCTTCTTGACTCCATTGCCCAATGAACCAGATGTTTCTCCATTCTATATATCTTTCCTAGATCTTTCATGTTCTACTGTATCAATTCAACCAAACAAATAAACAAACACCTGCACTTAATAACTAGTCTAAAACCAATACTCAAAGCACACAAGATAAACCTTTGCAAACAAAAATTTGAGAGATCCCTCTCTGAGAACAGGAGGACTAGATCCTGGAACTCTAAAGATTGGTTCTGATGTTGCCTTGTCTTTTGATTTTCCAAACTATCAAAACATGGGACACCAACATAATGGCGATCACGGTGGGACCCTGAGTAAAATCTTTAAAATTAAACACTCACTGTCTAGTATAACATAAGTAACCTTCTTCAAGCACTACCAAGCATAACGGTAATCATGATAGGACTTATTTTGAATCAGTGACAAACTAAGTAACCCTTAGGATTCTCATCAAACCTTATCAAACCTTGAAGGAATCAGTTACCAAGCCATAAGAGTGAACTCTGTATGATTAAACACCTTAGCTAAGTGTTAAATCAGATTTAGGACACTCTCTTAACCTGTAAGACCGAAATAACTCAGAAAAACCCAAAACATTTCAGTTTGGCTTCATAATAAACATGGTGGTGGGACCATCCAATATTTTACCTTCATAAAAGCTAAAAAGTTTCCACCTAGTGACTCCACTAGCTCCAGTAGGCCTATTACTCATCTAGGTTCCCAAATATCTTTAGGACTGTGTTAACTAGCCTTGAGGAAGTTTAGAAGCCTAGTCCCATACTAGATAAGACATCCTGAGAGGTGAAGCTTCCAGAAACAGTCCCTAAAAATCTCAACCTCTCTCATTTTTGAAAAACAGTCTGGCTTCACATAGGATCAATACTAGATCCCATCCAAACCCAAATCCTCCTTTAATCGTTGACAATCCTAAGAGAATTCTGTGGAAAACTTCCAACTCTGGAAAATCAGCTGCTAACAGGAGCCTCTTAAGAACAAATTCTGTCCCTGAAAACCTTGTTGTCTTAGAGGATTCACACTTTGATTTACATCATACAAAGAACATATTCAGAACTAGATCTCAAGGTGATTTAAACCAAACTAATCTTGACATTGCAGATTTGCAACAAAGCTTCAATAGGGAAGTTTCACCTTCCACTCCTCCTGACTCCCAGCTTATTCATCACTTTAACCTTTTCCATAACAAGTCTGCTCAAAATTAGTTTGCTAGCCCAAGTGTTTCTTCCACTCCAATCCATACTACCATTGTGAAAAACACACCTGTTCAGCCCACTTCCCTTTTCACAAACCCACCCCTTGTAAATCCACCCTTATTTCTAACCATGGAAACATGGTATGCCCCATTAGTGTTACCACAACCTCTGCTTCCCCTACCAAATTATTATCAATCCAAAATCCCTCACTTCACTGGAAAAGAGTCTACAACAGCTCAACATCATGTAGATAGGATGGAAGATGCATTTGATTACATGGATATAGAAGAAGAAACTGTGAAGATGAGGATATTCGCTCAAAGTTTAGGAGGAGATGTAAAGAAATGGTTTAAAAACTTACCTCCTAACAGCATAAATGATCTCCCTGCCTTGCATCAAACATTCATCAACAAATGGGAACTCAAAAAGAATCCTCTCCAAATACTAGCAGAGTATAGCAGCCTCAAGAGAAATCAAGGGGAGAGTGTTCATGATTACTCCACTAGGTTCAATAGCATTTACAATGCTCTTCCACCTCACATGAAACCTCCTCAAGGCATGGCCTTGGTAAGGTATCCCGAAGGCCTTGATGCTGAAATGACTTATCAGTTAAGGGAGAGAGATTACTTAACCTTAGAAGACATGCAGAAAGGAGCTGTGAGCGTAGAAGCAAACATAATTGAGAAAAGAAATAGGTTGAGATCAGAGAAGAGGGTAACTTATAAAGATGACCTAATACCCTCAACCTCAACTTCTGACACAAAAATTGACAACCTAGTGAAGGTGATGGAGAGGATGCTTGAAAAGATCAATTTGAGTGAGAGAGTGCCACCAAGAGAACCTCAAAATAACCAAAACAGAAATAGAAATCAGAATTATAGAAGAGAAAACAATCAAGATAAGCCAAAAGAAAGTGACCAACAGATTAGACCTCCCTTCCAACAGAACTATGTAGATCAATATGAGGAAGATAGGGAGATGGAAAGGTTGGGAGAATCTCATGTAAACTTGATTGGATCAGACAGTGGGGATGATGTTTTCCTCACTGAGGAAGAACAAGGTTTCTTTTCTGATCAAAGTGCAAACACCTATGAAGATTATGATGACTATAGATTGGGGTTTGAAAATGAAATCATGGAGGTACACAAATAGTATGATCTCAAGAGCAAGGGGAACATAGATAATTCAAAGAATAAGAACACTAATACTGCTGTCAAGAAAAACACAGAAACTCAGCCCAAAAATACAGCAGAAAAAACCAAAATTTTGACTAAGAAACCAGACATAAACAAAGACAAAAGTATCCAACAAGATATTGAACAGAGTATCCCTAGCACTTCAGCTAGTGGTCCTAATAAAACTGTCCCAATTACCAGTCCAAACAAGGTTCAGCACATCAAATTGCTGAAAAGAATTCAATTGAAAAGCCAGATGTAAATATGAACAAGTCAATTGTTCCTTTCATCCTTGAGGGAGAGATCGCCAAGATAAAAATTACCATTCCCCTAGCTGAACTAGTAACCCAAGAAGTGTACAAAAACCAAGTTTTGAAAGCTTTGAACTTAGGAAATGATACTGACACTTTAAACTTGAAAGATGACAAACCTGAGTTGTTGTTTGGTCCAGAAGTTGAAGGAAAATACCAAGAAGGGGTTGTCCCTCCCTTCTATGTTATCTTGAACATACATGAGAAAATTTTACACAATGCCATGTTAGACTCAGGAGCTTCACACAATCTAATGCCCAAGGTAGTGATGGAAAGCTTAGGCTTAGAAATTACTAAACCATACAAAGACTTGTATTCCTTTGACTCAAGTAGAGTCAAATGTTTGGGTTTAATCAAAGATTTGTGTGTTAACTTATCCCAAATCCCTGCTAAGAGTTTAGTCATGGACATAGTTGTAGCTGACATTCCCCCTAAGTATGGCATGCTCTTATCAAGATCTTGGGGAGCCAAACTTCAAGGAAGCCTTCAAATGGACATGTCTTATGCCACCATCCCTGTTTTTAACCAAAACATAAGACTATACAGGGAATCTCACATGAAGTACATGGTGAGCAACATAGACAAACCAAACAATTCTCCAATCTATTCTATTCAATCAAGTTTAGATTCCTTTATCTTATATAACGAAGATGACATTACTCAACAAGATAAAGAAAACATAGACCAAATCAGTTCACCACAACAATCCAATCTTCCCTTCAATCAAATTCAAAACATTACCAATCAACAGCAACAAGAAAATGAAAATAAGGATGGCATACTTTGGAAAATAAATTTTGATGGATCTTGTAATAAAACAAGTGCAGGAGCAGGTGTGTGGATTCAAAATACAAAACAGAGTTTTTCATACAAATTGGATTTCCCATGCACTAACAATATTGCTGAGTATGAAGCACTTCTCCTAGGCTTACAATTGCTTAAATAGTTAGAAGCCCAGAGGATATCAATCTTAGGAGATTCTGAACTTATCATAAAACAAATCAAAGGAGAATACTCAGCTAAAAATCCAAGACTTAGGGAATATTGAAACGCTTCCCTTGATCTATTGAAAACCTTTGAAAAGTATGAACTTATTTTCATCCCAAGAGAATTGAATCATCTACCAAATGAACTCGCTTTCAATGCCAGCAATTTCCAGATACCTGAAATAAATGAACAACTCATTGTGAAGGTAAAACACAGGCCTGCCGTGCCCGATAACGAAGATCACTGGCAAGTGTTTGATTCTGACAAACACATAGATGATTTCTTGAAATCAAAAAATGATTTCAGCATACCAATATCAGAAACCAACCATAAAGAAAATTGTTTTTATATTGAACAAATCCCAGAAGCTGAAATGACATATACTGTTGATATAAATCATTATGAGAATCCTTTTGAAGCAGAGACAATTAACCACACAGACCAAGAAGACCTGGAATTTTTACAATGCAAAAATGATAAAATTCCAAGAGGTCTCACACCTTTAGAACATCTTTTTTATTTTAACGATGTAGCCAAAGAACCGAGAATGGAGCATATGGAAACGAATGTAGAATAGCATAACCTAGGCAACCTAGCAGAACCCAAGATGATCAAACTATCCAGCACTCTCCCAGCTCACATAAAAATGCAGTAATAGACTTGTTCAAAGAGTTTAAAGATGTTTTTGCTTGGGGATACAAGGACCTAAAATCGTATGATACCAACATCATCTAGCATAAAATCCCTTTGAAGGAAAATCAAAAGCCTTTTAAACAAAAACTAAGGAGAATAAACCCTATTTTATTACCTTTAGTTAAGGCAGAGATTGAAAATATGCATGCTGCTGGGATCATTGTACCAATTAGATATTCAGAGTGGGTATCAAACTTAGTTTCTGTTAGAAAGAAGACAGGGGAAATTAGGCTCTGTATTGACTTCAGAAATTTAAACAGAGCCCCTCTAAAAGACAACTACCTCTTACCTAAAATGGACCATATACTTCAAAGGGTAGTTGGGTCCAAAAGAATATCCCTCTTAGATGGGTTCTCAGGTTACAACCAGGTGTTAGTGCTCCCAAGTGATCAAATCAAAACTGCTTTTACCACACCTTGGGGCACCTTTATGTATGTCAAAATTCCTTTCGGATTAATGAATGCAGGGGCCACCTTCCAAAGGGCCATGGACATAGCCTTTTCTGAAGATATTGGCTATTTCATAATCATTTACCTTGATGACATAACTTTTTTCTCAAAAACTGATGAAGAACATTTGATTCACCTAAGAAAAGTTTTTGAGAAGTGTAGGAAATTTGGCTTGTCATTGAATCCCAAGAAAACACTCTTTGGTCTCCAAGAAGGTAAACTTCTTGGCCACATAATTTCGGAAGAGGGAATCAAAATAGACCCTACAAGGATAGATGGTATATTGCAGATCAGCCATCCAAGGAGCCTCAAAGAATTGCAATATTTCATTGGAAAGATTAATTTTACGAGGAGGTTCATCCCCCAACCTTGCTTGAAAGTCGTAAAAAACATTATGTTGAGTATGTGTTATATTATTTCCATGACTAGACCACGCTGAATTTTTTGGTATCCGGTCCCACTCATATGCGGACCCACCCATGTTTTGTGCGTGAGTTTGCACATGGTTTTGGGGTACGATGGTTTTCGACCCCTGGTATTTTGTAGATCCGGTCAAGGGAACTACGGTTATGTTCTAATCCAGGGTTAATGGATTGGGGTTTATGTATGCTTTGGCATGTATATATATGTGTTGTAACACTAAAAAGAATATAATGAAAAATCAAGCTGGTCATCCCAATTTGGGATCCAGGGGAAAATCTCTGTGTTTATCTGTTTTATGTTTTATGCTCTCGCTATTGTTTATTTTCTGTTATAAGATTCGTGTGTAGATAATTTCTGTTTAGGGTTAAAACCTACACATTACAAACATGTAGAAATATGTGGGTATAAAATGGACTTTACCGAAGCTAAACAATCATTTGGGCCCGGTCAAACAAGCTCTTACTCAAGCACTAGTCTTGGATTAGTCTGGATTTTACCAAAACTTTACATCTTTTCTTTTGCATACGAACATACAATAGGTTTGTAGTTTTTACTTCAAAGAATGATTTGGGGCGGGAACAACCAATATCTTTCTTTAGTAGGGCCTTAAGAAGATGCTCCTCTCAAATATAACACCATGGAGAAGCTTAAAAACACTTAGCATTAGTGAAAGCATTAAAGGACTTTAGGGTCTATATTTTACACTCTCACATAATTTCTTTTGTCCCACATACTGTTGTCAAGGACATTCTAAGTCAAGACCCTGATGGTGAAAGGGGAAAATGGATTGCAACTATTCTTGAGTATGACTTAGAAATCAGGCCCACCAAACTAGTTAAAGGGCAAGGATTAGCTAAAATTATGGCCGAGTCTAACTTCCAAGCACTAGACATGAACATGGTAGATGTGTTGGAAGAAATAGAAGAATCTATTGCTCCTTTTATTGAAGAAACTTTTCTAAATTATCCTTGGTATGCCGACATTGTTTATGTGATTTTATATTTAAATACCCCTCCTTCTCTGTCTAAAACTAAAGCTAGATTTTTGAAACAAAAGGCTTTGAGTTTTTGCATCTTAGATGGAGTATTATATTGGAAAAATGCTGTTGGAATTTTTCTTAAATTTTTACTTGAAGATGATGTAGGAAAAATCATGCATGAATTGCATGAAGGGGAATGTGGAGGACACCTCTACTGGAAGGCCACAACGAACAAAATTCTTAGATCTGGTTACTATTGGCCTATCCTTTTCCTAGACACTCAAAATTTGGCCATGTCTTGCCATAAGTGTCAAATATTTTATTGCAAAAGAAAACTCCTTCCATTACCCTTACATCCCATCAGAGTTGAGGCACCTTTTCAACAATGGGGTTTAGATTTCATTGGGAAAATTCACCCATCCTCCTCAGCTCAACATAAGTGGATCCTCACAGCCACTGACTTCTTTAGCAAGTGGATAGAAGCTATACCTTTCAGAAATGCTAATGACTCTGTCATTATCAAGTTACGTGAAACAAATATCCTATCGAGATTTGGTTGTCCCAGAAAAATCGTAACAGACAATGCTGCTGCTTTTAAATCTAAAAATATGATTGATTTCTATTACAAATACCACATAACCTTGGGCCATTCCATGGATTACTACCCCCAAGGAAATGGATTAGGTGAATCTTCCAACAAAATTCTCATCAATATCATTAAAAAACTGTTGGAGCAAAATCAGAAATCATGGCACAGTAAACTGGTTCATGCCTTACGGGCTGATAGGTTAACTACAAATAAATCAATAAATATGTCTCCCTATCAGTTATTTTATGGCATGGATGCAGTCTTTCCCACCTCATTGGGAGTGCCAGTCATGAAGCTCCTTCAAGAAGTGCAGATTGAAGAGAATGATATGCAGAGAAGAATCAACCAAACAATCCATTTACAGCAGACCAGAGAGGAAGTCTATGAAAGAACACAGTTAGTCCAAGAAAATATGAAGAAGCTATTTGATAAGAGGACTAAGGCAAACAATTTCCAAGTTGGAAATGTTGTTCTTAAGTGGGATTCAAGGAGAGAAGAGAAGGGAAAACATGGCAAGTTTGAGAACTTGTGGAAAGGTCCATATATTATTCATGCTGAGAGGGATCACTGAATTTTTCCTGAAAAAATTGAATGGAGAAGATCTATATGGAGGTCCTATCAATGGCAGGATGCTCAAGCATTACTTCTGCCAAGAGTCTTGATTTTTAAAATCATTTTATTTTTCATTGTAAATATCATTCAAAGTTATGAAAATCAAAAATACAAAAACAGAGAAAGAAAGAAAAGAGGGCAGATTGTAAAAAACAATAAAGGTATAGCCTTATACCAAAAAAGAGAAACAAATCTGAAAGTGTGCAAGCTTAAATGCCACTCCTGAAAAACACACTTCTAGTTATTCAAACAGTTTAATCTTGACTAATTAGCTTTAAATTTTCTGCTGATAGGATAGTGAATTCGATTTTCCAAACTGTTTAATCTTGGCTTAGCAGTAGAAAGATTAGGATAGAAATTAAAGGTTCAAATATGCTCAAAATCCGAACCTAAATATTCCAAGCAAAAAGAATGACTCAAATCTGTTTCAAATTATGAGTCAAAGGAGAGGTAAATCTGGTTCTAATTAGCTCAAAATTTGAACCAGATGATAAGCAAAGAACAGCTCAAGTAAGAGTCAAAACAGAGTTGTAAAAAGAGGAAGGAAGTGCTTTGAAAAATCAGATCTTAAGAGCTCATTTTTGTTTTAATTTTGTGCAAAATAGTGTCTATGTGCAGTTTATTCTTATGCCATAGACCAGCTTCAAGTCAAACAGCTTAATCTTGACTTGAATGCCTTTTAAATTTCTGTTGTAGAATTTAGAGAATAAAGTCTGTTGGACAGTTTAATCCCAACAGACAATAGATTAGGTCGAGAATCATATGGGCTCAACTGTTTAATCTAATTCCATGAAGAAATAAGAAGTAGAAATAGATTAGATTTCCTGCTTTTAAAAGAATAAAATGTTGTGAAAGAGTTTTCCAATCCAAGTGCACTCTAAAGAAGAAAAAATGTTAGATCAGTAGGATTGGGTAGGAATAAAGCTTGTTGATAAGAGATCCATTGTTTGTATGGTTGCTAATATGTTTCACAGCATAAGATGATCATCCACAGAAAGAAAGGCAGCCCAATGGATGAGGCAACTGATCAGCCTCCCAGAGAAGGCAAGTCTGAAATTCTTGATGCCTTCAAGAAGGCACCATCCCCAAGTGGAGCCACTGTTAGCCCGCTACAAATTTTGTTATACCAAATGCTAGCTAAAACATTTCTGGAGTCTCCAAGGAACATATTTTACTTCTAAAAAGTGTTGGCTCTTGAAGACTCTCAAAAGGCCTCATGCCTCTGTCTTAAGTCTTCATTGTTGTGCCCATTTTACCATCTTGAAATCCTGTTGATTCCCAAGAAAGAACACTGCTGCAAGCACCATTTTCCTTTTCCCCTTCTTCCAAAACTAACCTCATCTTTGCCTTTCCTTTTCCCCTTAAATCCTTCATTATCATGTTTTTTCCCCTTTTCCCTTCATCAAAATCCTTTTGATAAGTTTTAAGACCCTTTCTTGCCTTATCGAAACCCCCAAAATCCTTTGAAAATCATTGAAAATCCATAAAAATGCATTTTTTATATTATAGACTTAAGCCCCTTGGGCTAAGTCTTTAACCCCTTCCGCTCCATACGCCTTACTACTAGAACCAAGTGCCAGCCTTCCAAGTGCTTATCACATTGCCCAATCGCGATTAGCCCCGATTGCGATTAGCCTCTTCCTCCATAAACTCCCGGTCATTTACTCCCGGTCATATGATTTTCCGTATAACCCACGGCCCCATAGCCGGTCACCTATCCATTTCAAATAAATATTTCCGCCCAAAGTATAAACCTTTGCTTATATTAATTTGTCGGTTTTATTATGTCCTAAAGGTTTTCCACCAGTTTAAAATCTAATCGCTCTCCACCGTCGATCTAATATGCAGATCGACGGCGCGCAATTCATCACTCCAGTGGTCCCCTCCAGCCACTTACCATCGCAAAACCACGCGGGATTCATCGCACCGTTTTTGAGCGCGCGGCGGTTTCTTCTATTTTGCAGTGGTTCCACACACCATTTGACGCGTGGCCTGAGCACTATTCATGAAACTTCCGTTCATCGCGCATTAAAGATCAGATGTGGACCCGGCACGATATTGACGTCCACCGTTCGATCTGAGGCTGCTCATCGGATGGTGATCGCGCTCCAAAGATGCCCGTGTGATAACTCAGGGTACGTCGCGGTATTTAATGAATTTCCACTGTCGATCTGATCTACAGATCAATGGCCCATACTCCATCGCCTCGGTCCCCTCATCCACAACGGCAGCCGGTGGTCCCAGCGCCACATCAGCGTCCACGCGGCACATTTTTGGGGTGGGTCTCCATGGTTTCTCGTCCAGTCAACAAATCCGGGCCCGAGAATTTTATTCAACATGGTTTAATTAAATTTTTGATGTCCAGTCACATTTTCTAAAGTTCTTGACGCCTATCTTCCGCCGTTGATCGCTTGGACTGATCCCATCCGACGGCCCACGATCGTCCCATCACCTCCGCTCCTGACCATCGATTTCTGCGCAATCGACGGCTCTGATTCAAATTCTTTTTCCGCCTTCCCTTAAATTTCCTCTGATCAATCTCGACCATTGGATGATGCCATCCAATGGCCATGCTTCTTCCACATGCCTTCTGAAGCAGTAAAACTTTACATGCATGGATTTTATAATATTTGTTCGTATTTTGTAGGGTTTAATGATTTTTTCTGCTATGTCTAAAGAAAATTCAGAGGCAGAGGGTGACGATCCTCCGCCCTTCGATTCATCAAAGAAAATCATTGCAGGGTTTAAAATTCCCGTTTCATCGGTGTTTCAAGAGGCATTGATGCTATATCGCCCCGACACAACCCTGCATAACAATAAACACAGCAAATCAATCACAAATCAAAGGATATTAGTGCCGAACACAAAACGCACCTACATGGAAGTTTGAAGACAGTTTTATTAGGATTACGGCCAACAAATTATTATTAAAATTATAATCCTCCCAGCTAAACAAAGTTTGAAGAAAATCATGAGTGTTTTCTCAGGCAGAGAGCCTACGCTGCCACATCAGGGGCTAATTGAATCCCCTAGCTACCACAAAGCCACCTATAGCCTCAAATCAATCAAAAGACGGCCGAATTTATTACCAGACCAGGAGATATTTTGCATCAATACAGCTGAACAGTTAATTCAACCAAAGGAAATTATTGTAAACTGTCAGCAGAAGTTATTGCAAGGATGACGAGGAGCCTTCAAGTCAACAAATTCTTTCCAGAAAGCCTAATAGTTAATTTAAACCAATTAATACAGGGGAAATATCAAAAATATTCTCTATTAAGCCCCTCAAAGGCTGAGAGACAACACGCTGTATTAATTGAACTTAGAAGATATTTTATCCTTTTCCACCTCCTCATTCTTCTATATATAATACTGCAGAAGATGAGTGAGGGGTTGGTTGGTTGATCACTAGTTGTAATATTGAAACTCTCTGAAATAATACATAGTCTGTTGAAGTTGAAGAACAAATTGAAGTCTTGGAAGCATTGATGATGTTGTTGCATTCTTGTTCCTAAGAAGGCTCTATCATTGGATCCATGAGCTTGGATGTTGGCGAAGTATTATGAAATGTTTAATGTTTTCTCCTGTTTTCATTCTGTTCCATAATATCTTACTACAGTAGGTTGAAAGTTTTAGGCTAAGAAATGACTCGTGGAAGCACCTTAGACCTGTTCATCCTTCATTGTTTCATGTTTTCTTCTGCTGAGGTATTTTAGAGTCTTTAATCTCTCTCTTTATTCCTCATGCTTGTTTATTTCCTTAATAGTTCGAACAGTTGGTTTCAGCATGACTTATGGTTTTCCCTGCTTGTCTGTTGCCACTTAAGGGCTGTTATTGAAGTCTCCCTTTGAAGTATTTATGTTTATAGTGAGCCAAGGAGGTCTATTCTGATCTTGCCCTTTGTCCTTGCTTAAAAAGTTGTCTTAAAGGTCTTTATAGTTGTGATCATAGATGTGTTAGGTGTTCCCTCTTCTATGACTTCAATTATCAGTGAATCTTTTATGTTTTCTAAGTCATTTAAAATAAACTCTCTGAGGAAATAGGGTGTTCCCCGAATCTTAGATTTCATTTTAAAAGTTGTTTTGAAATCATTATTTGCTTAAAGGTGTGATTTGTAGAATTTATGGTTAGCCCTGTCTACCAAATGGTTATTTATTGTTCAAGTTGTGCTTTCAAATTCCCTTCATTGAGAATCAAATTTCTCCTTCCAAATCATTGATGTCCATCTCATTCCAAAACCAAAGGATCCCGTGGCCAAGTTAGATTTGCCCTCTGATATCCCATATCCATTAATGAGTATGTTATGACCTCTTCTTGACTCCATTGCCCAATGAACCAGATGTTTCTCCATTCTGAATATCTTTCCTGGATCTTTCATCTTCCGTTGCATCAATTCAACCAAACAAACAAAAAAACACCTGCACTTAATAACTAGTCTAAAACCAATACTCAAAGCACACAAGATAAAGCTTTGCAAACCAACATTTGAGAGATTCCTCTCTGAGAACAGGAGGACTAGATCCTGGAACTCTAAATATTGGTTTTGATGTTTCCTTGTCTTTTGATTTGCCAAAATATCAAAACACGGGACACCAACAGGTCCCTCAAGCATAGCCAGCATATTTTTACTCCTAAATCCATCAGAATATGGCATGATGGGTGGTTTACCAACCACTTTCTTGTTGCCCCAATATTCTCACATTCTTGGAAAAGGTGTATGATGTATGGTGAAAATTGAGCACACCCTGAATAAGATATCATCTCCCTAATATCTCCCAGGGAGTGGCCATCATCAATACTACTTATGGCCTTCATTAGACCATGAAGTATAGAAGAAAGAGTGCCCCCTCTTGGAGAAATGCCCTGCACATGAATGGTAAGGAAGTAAAAATACATAGTAAATAAATCATGATGTACAAAAATACAATATTTACCATGTACTTGGTTCAAGATAGTAAGGTGGCTCAAAGATGGGTCTCCTCTCTCTCCCAATGAGAAAGGAAGTGGTTGTGATAACTATACCAAAGAGTCATGTCTCTCCTCATCCTCCAAACAATCCATGCATCTCCTCATATGATGGTGCATCTCCTCTTTGAAGCCTTCCCAAATGAATCACTCCAGGATAGTACAGTATGCTCTTATAAAACCTATGGGTTTGGAGAGAAACCCCTCATATTCTACATCTAGTAGTTTCTCCTTGAGATTAGAAGCCCTAGTCAAGAATATCCTACTCTGGAAATAGATGAACCCATCCCTCACTACATATACCCCATTTGATAATTGGCCATAAAGCACCCTGCATGAAAAGATATCCATGGAATATTCCACTAACAGCTAGGATCTCCAATATGGGTCAATATCGAATAATGACAGTGTTGTTGATCTACCATGTAAAGCACTTGTCATGTTGTTTCTCTCTTCTTTGAAATCACCCATGCCAAAGTCATACATCAGGATGCTGCAATATTACCTTTGCTACTCTTCCTACAACTTCTCATGCTCTAATGAAGGTGGAAGTTTTTTGGAGGCTAGCCTTCCATGAGAATATATCACACATAAAACAATTTATGAGTATTGCCAATGTAAGCATGAGTGGCCACCAACCTCTACCAAATATGGAATATTCCTTCCTATGTGGAAGTATCTTCTGATTCTCCAAATCCATGGAGTGGTATTCTTGCACCATGATGGTACCATCCATACCTGAAACATATTCTCTTAGCGCAAGATGTTTGGTAAGAGTGGGTAATACTGATATTGGGAGAATGTATCTCTCCTCTTTGAGCCTATTACAGATTCTTTGTGTCGTGTCAAGTCCTCCAAAGTTTCTCACCCCTTCGGAATCTATGAGTGTTGCAACCAAATGTGTGCATCTCTCATCATCTCCTAATCTAGTGGTCTCCTAGGTGGAATGCCTCCATGTAACGAGAAATCAATGTCAAGATTAGACTGCATATATGTGTGGACTGATCTATCCTTGCTCTCATTGCGCAAATCAGTATGCCTCTTTTGTGCATCAACCTTCTGAAATATATAGGGGTATGTGCTCCTAATCATATTATGTTGGCCATCCTCCCTATCTTCTTCTTTCATCTGCAAGTTCTGACAATATATCAATAATGGCACATGTTCCTAATGGATTTTGTCTTGATCTCCACATATGAAATTATTTTGAACTTCTTGCAAGGATACAAGAACTCCTCTCATTGGAGCAATTTATCCATCTTCCTCTCCATGAGTTACTATATCTGCTCCTGATGTGACAATGTTGTTACCTCCTACCTGATCCTCCCCTTCATCATTAATGGAATATACCTCATCTTCATTAAGAAGCTCTTTTTCTTAATCCTCTTTTGAAAAGGAGATCTCCTTATCTTCCCTTTGAAAAGAGAGCTCTGGATCTTGCCTCTAACAAGGTTTTCTGCAACTTTCTAGCCCCCTCAATATCATACTGGAATGGAGTTGTGTTTATGGATCCTTCCAACTCATGCAAAGGTTTTGTTTATTTAGGCTTGGCTAGCTCAACCAAGGCTATTTCAGAATGTTTTTCATCAAATATTTTCACTAACCTCCTAGTGAACTTTGCATAAGTAGATACATTTACATGATTCAAGGAATAAGTTTCATAAAACCACCAGGCATAAGCCTTACCTTCAAGATGAAACACCACTACTCTAATGGCTTCCTCTTATGAAACTTGGTGCTGCTGCAAATAGGTGTCTAACTCCTTCACCCAAGTCCTAACTATAAATTTAGGTGACCCATCAAAAGTAGATAGAAATAATCTACCCAGATCATGTTTCTTCCACCCTTTACTTCTATTGTGATTGATAGGTCTTCTATTCTCCTTGATATTGCAAAAAAATTGGAACTTTAGATGATCTTTGAACCTCTGATATTGATATTCATACTCTTGAATATAGTCACCAAGAGTCTCCTCCTTCGGTACATATCCTTCCTCCATATCTCTTGCTATGAACATAGGCATGGTAAAGCGTTGTAGATCTGATTGTGTGGATGAATTCTCACACTCATAATATGAATAACTGGAGCTTTCCTCATGTGAAAAAATTCTTTAGGGATCTCCATGTCTTTCCCTCCTCATTCCCTTTATTTCTCTGTTAAGCTCATGCATAGCTTGGAGAATAAATTTGAGAACTTCTTTCCCTCCATTTCTCCAAATAATGGAGACTTTCCTTTGTCTCTTTTGTGAGTCTTCTCATTTCTGTGATAAGATTCTTCTTCTTTTGATAACTTATATGTAATGTATTCAGAGGCTGAGCCAAAATTATGCTCTGATACCACTGTAATATTATCAAATGGGAAAAGCAGCAATATAGCTCACAATAATGGAAAATAGCAGAAAGTAACAATACATCAATCATGAGTCAAATATAGATCCATGGTATTATGTATAACAACAAGAAAATAAGTACAATATCTTGGGGATCAAGTCCCTCAAGCTAGGCAAGAGAAGCCTCCAATGCTAAAAGCACCAATACATTAAATACCCCTGCTACACAATACACTGAAGCTAATAAAGAGTAGTTTTAGTAGCTAATAATACAAATGAACATTATAAATAAATGGATATAAAAATAGCATGCTCGTACAAGGGAAAAAATGGAGACCTATGCTCCCATACACATTTCCTAGATAACCCAGGAAGGGTTTGATCCTGAAATACGCAACATATCAGAATGCCAGAATGCAACCCTAGGGATGAATAAACTCTGAAAATGGGAAATTTAAAGGAGGTGGCTGAATCTAATGTAGATATTAAAGGAAATCCTCCAAATTAATCTTCAAGTGTAGGGTTTATTCCTCCACTGAAAAGAAAACACTCCAACTGGAGCACTAAACTTACCCCTGCAACTGCTCAATAAAATAATGCAGTCATGGAATGGAAATGCATTTTAGGGGATTATGGTGACTTGGAATGATGCCAAAATATGTTATGAAGCCCTAGGACCTTCTTTACTAATCTTCCAATGGATGGAAACCTTCCTCCAGTGAAACACAAGCTTAGAAATTCCCTAATGAAATCCTGCACTACTGCACCCTACAACTCAACACATATCTAAACAGAATATGCATTGTAGAAGAAATATGTAGCTTGGAAAAATGCCAAAATGTGGAAATAATGCTCAAGAACTTCTCCTGAGTATGCACTCTAAGTCCCCTGAGGATGAAGGTGTGATTCCCGCTTGGGAGCACCCTTGCGCTAAACAACACTGCAATCTTAGCTAAACAACTAAAGAGAGCCAAAAGTCTTAACAGAACACAAGAAAATAATAATAAAAAATCATCCTCACAATGGTTTCCATCCCCTTCCTTTTATTCTTGGTGAGCCTCCTGACCCTTGGCCCCACTCATTAAAGGCACTAATTCCATGCAAAGGATGTCCCTCCAAAACGACATTGTCCCTCATTAAATGTCCACTACTTCCATACCAGCATTGTTGATTTGGTCAAAGTTGACCTACTGCACATGCTTCATCCCTTGTCCACACATAGGGGAGCTTTATCCAGCTCTTTTGATGCCCTCCATTCACATTTGGAGTGGTTTTATTCCTACTAAGGAGATTTATGGGTCTCCCTACCCTCTTATTCTTCTAACTAAGAAGCAAAATTAGATTTTAATATTCCAATTAGTTGCATGATAATTTAGGAATATTACACACTCTCTTCAACTATCAGGTTCCTGAAATTCACAATAGCTTTCATCTGCACATCCAAGGCTGGTGGAGCGCACTCGATTGCAGGATTTTTTGTATCAAAGATGACTTCTTGAATATTATGAAAATATTAGACAATGTTATCAAATCCACTCTCAAAGCTGAATGTAAGGATAAAAATCTATCTCAGCGTGGACCATTCACTAGTGCCTCGGTGTAGCTCTGTCTCCAAATACCATTTAGTATTTACCTTCCCCAATGTGTGAATAAACATGTGGACCGATTCGGGTCTTGGTTCTACGCCCATACTTAATTCCAGCTCTCCAAATGTTTGCGCGGATCCTCTTTTCCAGAGAAGACTTCTTCCATTTTAATGACTGGACATTCAAATCGTAACATCATCATGCACGCACATTCCTCCCAGTTTCCCATGTTTTCCTTGTGAGTTTCCCACCATATTGCTGGAGTAGCGCACAAGCCTAGATCCAATGCATGGAATCTTTGTCCTTTAGGCACAGTGCTTTCAAGATCCCCTATAAACATGTTTATATCAGTTAACCCCTAGATGTTATGCATCGCAAATATCAGGTCACGAATTACAGTTTGAACGTTGAACATCAAATCCTTCCTTGTTTTCAGGTGCCTTACGGATCCATACATCAATGGCTGGTTTCTTTCTCTTATCTTCATTAGTGGCTACACCGCTCCTAGTAACCACATTCACGCTGGGATCTTCTTCATGGGTTTCTTCTCTAACCATCTAAAGATTTTGTGTTGGAGTCTTTCATTTTAGAAATCAAGTTAGGATGATATTCTATTACATGATGAAATTTCCTACAATACATACATTATTGTCGCATTGTATTAGGATAGTCGTGTGCATATTGATTGGCATCTCCACAATTATAGTAGATAACTTGTCATCTTCCTTGACCAGATGATCCACCTCCTCGGCCTCTTCCTCTGCCCTAAAATCCTCCACTCCCAGAAGGGGACGTTGGTGATGTAGGCTCAGCCTGCATTCTATATATTTTAGATTTATCTAACATCATATCATAAGTGTGACATTGTTTCTCATCATGTCTTAATGACGAACAAAATCTGCGAAATAATTTATTCAACTCAGGTTGATGCTTTCTGATCCTTGGGTAGGAATCTGTATCATGTAATCCAGTAATTTGACAAATTTTTCACCATACAGGTTTCTTCAATGGACTAGGACCTCCCACGTTCAGATAATTATTGAAGAAATGATGTTGATCTTTATGGTGCGCAAAAGCTTTACATTTTATGAACCAAACCTCTGTGCAAACCTCCTTGCCCTTGTACTTGCGCAGGCTTTGAATCTTTAGATTCATGGCTTCCAACTGATTTTGTATCTGTTAATCAAAAGTGCAACAAGTTTTGGAGTAGCCTTTAGTTTCATTGCAACCTCCACAACCTCAACCTTTGTAGCAATATTTTTCTTACATAAGGGTTGGCGCAGATGCGGGAGAAACATATAAATGAACCATTCCTTATGTTGAGTATCATCAATGACAAATCCACCATCTCTGATAGTGCACTTAAGCCTTTGATATTCCTCCCATACAAATTCATTAAACTCCTAATGAATCTCTTTCATTTCTGTCACCAGATGCACATATGACTTAGGCTTCTTAAACTGCTTTTTTAGGGCATATTTTTTTTGGTCTAAGGTGGCATTAGGGTTTTCTTAAACATACCTGATGTACCAATCTAATGCACGATATTGGAAATAAGTATCCAGTTGTGGCTTTTGAATATCATTATTTTTAGCCTGCTGAGCCTACCATATGGCCTTAGTCACAATCCAAAATTGCTCATTATCTTTGTTACCAATGCCTCTTAATTAGGTAACTTCATTAACGCAGCCATATCTACTTCTGGGGGAGGTGGAGGTGGTGGTGGGGATCGACTGCGCGGTGGAGTGGGTGTTCTGTGATGTGAGTAGAGAAGTGGAATGGATGGGGTTGGAAATAGACTCAAGGGTTTCTTGTGTGATGAAATTTCTCCTTCATAGTCACTAGAGCTACTAGTTTTTGGTTCACCTTCACTATCAGATCTAGGCTTCAGAGGGCTATAAATAATTTTTTTCTGAATCTTCGCAGAAAACTTTTCCACTGTACGTAGTCGGGCCTCTTCGAGGAATTCAAAGAATATGTTCATATAGACAGTCCTATTCGCACAACATAATTTTCAGCAACAACTTTAGAAAGCATGGGAACTTACGTCTAGGGCCTTTTAGAAACATTCTTCCTGCTTCATAATAGGATACAAATTTTTCGATGGAAAATTTTGTCGCAAATCCTCCCAAGAGGCGATCCATCCATTGATATACTATGTGGGTGATCTTATTGTCTATGTTTTCTAATTGCTAGATCAATTCAGGATTCCAGTCAATGACTGCGTCGTCCTTCACGTAGGTATTGAATTCAGTTAAACGCAACAACCACTCTTGCAATTCGTTTGCAAAGGAGAAAAATAATATGTCATGAAATTTTTTATAGATTTATTTCTATATCCACTTTTTGTCAGATAGCTTGGTACTTCGATTCTTTTGGATTTTAAATTCAAGGATATTTCTATCCATCCAATCTTGCAATTAATTTCGCGAAGTGTTCCACAACATCAAATGTTCCTCAAAATTATCCTGGTCCCAACAACGAAACCATTTTTTGGGTTGAGGGGTCTTGACCCAGGTTCAGAGTTTATCGCGCAACCAACAAAACCTCCAAGTACTGGCCCTTTTGGAAATGACCTGCTTGCAAAAATCAAAGTCTCACCCGAAGCAGTATGGGGGGGTGCTAGAACCAGGTTTCCACACCCCGAGCAAGAAAATAATGAAGTGGCCCTAAGAAAATCGATTGCAGACTTATATCAATCATAAAATGATGCACGCAATAATTAATAGATCAGACAGAATCACATATTGATTTATAGCAGATATATTGTAACAGAACCAGATCATTATTTAAACACTGTGTAATTACTTAGGCAGATTCACCAATCATCAATATGCATAAAAACCATAATAGATATGTTGTGCAAATATAAATAAGAAACACAAATGTAATGCGACCTCAACAGAACAAATAATTCGTATCAATACAATGTTTCGCCAGAACTAGTCCTTTATATTAGCTTTAGATCAATTCCATACATTAGACTTTCCCCTTACACATAACCATTCTGCGCACATAGTTAGTGGAGTCCACACACAGGTAAGACTAGGTCTTCGTGCAAACAGCCTACTAGAGCCTTTCTACCCAACCCAGATAAAAACCATTACAAAGTATTACAGATGCATAAACAGTCATATCATAAAATCATATCAAGTTCTGATCTTCCTTAGACTCGATCTATCTATTTATATTCTTCTATCACGCAAATACTATGGTCTCAAACCATGGTCTGAGGCCCATAGTTTACCCTTAAACCCATTTACATCAAAAATAGGGACTTTGACCTACCCAAAATCCCCTTGACTCATTTGTGCAGCGTGCATATACAAACTTATACAAAAATATTGCCAAAAAGTGTGCCCCATGGGACCCCACTCCAACAAGGACTAAAGGTTGCATAGAGAGGAAATGATACTATACCAAAAGGTTGATCCAATAGGTTGGTACACCAAGGATTAAATATAGTACTATGGATAGTGCCCTCAGTCCCTTCACACTTTAAGGAAATATAATGTTCCCCTAAAAAGTGGATCACCTTAATGATTGACTACCCCAAGGAAATGTGAACCCACTGGAAACGTAAGTCCCCCTAGTTGTGTTAGGAAATGACCTCAAATTATGAAGGTTATTCCAACCAAATGGAAATATATAATTTAGGTTTGAATTAACTACCTACATATATTCTAAGACCAATATTGGTCCTCATAGATGCGGACCAATAATGGGCCTTGTAGATGCATATGTGAATGTGGAGTTTGAACCTCGTACATGTATTGTGGGTATGATACTCATAGTTGAACTATATCATTCGCCAAATATGAACAAAGGGGGAATGGTCAATGATTTTGAGGCACAAATAAGGGATGTACTAAATTAAGGGAGATGGGATCATGAGATGTTCTTATAGAAAGAGAAGATAGTATCAGCAAAGGTAGTGTGGACAAGAACTGTGGTAGTAGAAAAGGGTACGAAATTTCTCTTAGGTAACCCATCAATAAAAATAGGTATATACACACTAGGTATTTCCATGGAAATTATATCAATTGTAATATACTCTGGGTAATGACTATCTAAGTGAGGAGATCTAGAAAAATGTACACCCCCACCTAAGGATATGGGTGATGATATGTGAGTGGTAGGGGAATGAGTATGACGTTACACCCCTTGAGAATCACCAAAAGTGGCCCATAAAGTAGGTGTACTTATGGTAGTGGAGGCATTAATCCTATGTCTACAGGAAAGTGGACCATCCTTATAGGGAGAATGGCTATCAAGGTGACGAGAATGACCCAAAATAAACTTATCCATTGTGGTATAAAAATATGTATACAAAATCATAAAATAAATATCTTAAGAACACTAAACATGACCAAATATAATGCACCTATAAAATTTAAGTAAAAACACACAAACCAAGAGATCAAAGGGATATTCCTACAACTGGAGATTAGACAATCAAGTCCCAAGTTAGTTGTGAAGATATGGTTGGGATAATTACATTGGCCTCCTACTTAACATCTTAATACCCAGTGAAATTACCCTTAATTATGCACAAGCACCCTTCAGGGGATCTAAGTGAGCACTGGCCAATGTCTATCCCAAGGAAAACAAGGATGTACCCCTCATTGTCACTAATAAAGGTCCCTAACATTATGGCCACTATGGCTACCACATAAAACTCGATAAATTTGTGGGCATTCATCAATTAGATTCACACGCAAAGGTATGGTATTTAGCTTGAAGATTCCCTGAGACACCTCAAGTAAATGTATAGCATGCCACCAATACCAACTGAATTGGGGTAGATCACTCCATTTTCCCTAGTGTGACCTCTTATTTGAGCCTTATGTTAGAAGGGCTTCATAGGAAATGTGTCACTGCAAATGGGTTTCCACCCCCTAACTCAATATTTTAGTGTGTTTTTTGGTAGCCTTGGAGGTTTTGCCTTACAAACCTCTACCAAGGCCCTAAAATCCTAAGTTAATGTCTGTGTGATGCTAGATAAAACAAAATATGTCGAAATAATTTTATTGAGTGTTAATTTTAGTGGTTGTTTTGAAATGTTAAGGGAAAATGGCATGAAACTCAAATGATGTTATCACTTGTTTCACAGAAACATCGGTAGATTATGCTTATGCAAGTTTTACTTTATTTTAAATCTATCTGTGAGAAGGTTAGATATTTCAAAATGCAATATGAAAATAGTCCTTACATCCCTCTGTTTTTCCACTATGACATACATCACAAATCATAATAAAAAATGTAATCAAATTGTGAAAAGAAACCAAAGGAAACTCAAAGCCAAAACACTAATTGCAAGATAGCATGTGATCAAAGAAAGAATTCAATGAGTAAACCACACTTAAACGGAAAAAAAGGTAAAGGGTGATATAAAAATGGTGGTAGAGAGATGTCTAGCCCCCATTAAATTTTCTAGGAATCAAACCCAAGAGGATTCAAACCTTAACAAAGAAGACAAGTACACATATTTGAGCTATATATGAGAGTTTTTTACATGAAATAAGGAAAAGGAAATAATATATGAATATGACCCAAAACCAGATCTAGATGCATGCAAGAAAACTAGAGAAATTTCAAGAAAGACTGTATCAAAATCCCTAGTTGAGAGCTTCAATGCTTTGTCAGAGAGCTAACATGAGACTTGAAATAATTAACAATTCTCTTTCAGAGAGAAATACAAGGCATTGTTAAAAGTAACAACACTCTACTAAGCCTACGGAGGAGAAATGATGATCCAGGTGGATAATTGTGGCCACTTTCCTATTCTACTGGGACCCCCACCATTGTTTCTTTCATTTTTTTTTTTAGTTTCCTTAATTGTAGCACAATTTACTATTTTTAGCATTTTTCCGGGTCTTGAACTTTTGGAGCCGTTCTGAGGTCCTAAATGACATTTTTTGGGCATGAAAGGTTTGGAAATTATGATTCATATACTTTATATTCACTATTGTAAATTTTAGTCCATGAATAGATATTTCTAATGGTGTATCATGTGTGTCAAACAAAGATAATATGGCAAAGTTACGACCCCGGGAAATTGATGTACCAATTTACCCCGATGGGGCCCATAGTCTGTTGCTTCATCTCCTAGGGTTACATATTTGGATGTTTAGTGTTTTTCATTGTTTCTTAATAATAAAGAGGAATTTTATCCTCATTATAACACAGTTCAGAGGCCCGTACCTTCCACATCTTTTCTCAGAGATAAGCTACCAACGCCCTAGCTAGTTTATTTTCATTTTGTCTGTAAGCATATTTCAGTGATTAGATATTAATGAAATGAAGTTATATCTTCATTGCATCTTTTTATTTATGGTTATATTTGTATTCTGTTGCATTCCTGCATAAATTTGGATCAAATGAAGAGTATTTTTACGCAAATATGAGGCTTTCAATCATAGGGCTTCAAAAAAAAATAAAAATAAATAAATAAATAAAAAAGATTCCTATGACTCGTAGTCCCTATACAAAACTAATAAAATTAAACAAAATCCACGAGATTATCAAAAAAAGACTACAAAAAAGGATCCACTAGTATTCGCTAGTGGAGTCTCTAGTCCTGTTAATGGAAATTCCCCTAAAGTAGTAAAGTACATTATACCCACATGCCTCCCAAGTCCTATCACATACAACAAATTCGCCCATCTATTTTCCCCACTATCCTGCACATGCAAATAAAGGAATGAAAGAAAAGAGGGATTATATATTGCACCTTTTATCAAGATGTGAGTGATCGATGTAGTCAACTAAAGGTGCCCTAGAGATCTGTGCTCTTGATATCCCTTCATTAGTTTCATGCACATAAACAAAAAACCACAAAACCCATCTTCTTGCAACATCAGTTAGCATTATCATAATAAACCAAATTTTAATATATTAATCAATGAAGAAAAAAAAATATTTGGTGGGGTGTTTGTATTATACCATAGCATTACAAAACTTTCTCCATAGTCTTTGGATCATATTTCTCCTCTCGCCACCTCTCACTTTCAAGGCACACAATGTCTACACCTTGTTACAAAGAAGCTCGCAAATCTGTAATATGGTAGCAATTCATTATAATCTTTAGTAATTTATCCTCCTAACAAGGAGATCAAAAGAGAAAAATCTATTTGTTGACACCTTGTTAGTGTGAATTCTAATCACAAGCGTATGAAAAATTTTCACTTTAACTGTGCATAAAAAAAATCCCTAACATCAAAGATGGTTGCCAATTTCCTTAGATCTACAGTTATTTGACCAAAAGAAAAGCTACAAAATCTAGATATATGTAGCTAAAGATATTAAAAAACAAATAAAAGCAAGAGTTGCTCCATGCATCCAATAGAAAAGACAAGAATATTTTTAAAGAATTTTGTATTTATGACACCTGGGAAGGGAACATAGAAAGATGTTACCAGTCCCCCTCAATGGGATGGGTTCTTGGATGTCCTCAATGCTTTAGATCTAAGATCTCTCTCTCTTGATGGTGTAGAAAACCCAGACAAAAAATGGAACTCTAGGGGAGTTCACAAGCAAAAATATAGAAAAATGTGACAATGATGGAGGATCAAAGTCAGACAAAAACTAGAGATCTAGAGTGATATTTAGGCAACAAAAGGTAGTGAGTGAATGGAAAACCCCTTCTATTTCTAAAAAAATATTGAGTTAGTCTGGATATTGGTGCATAATTAAAATATTATTAACCAAATCAAGATCCAACTTTTGTGGGATATTTTATTATATTTGTTGGAGGGAAAAAGGATTTGAATTTGGTCAAATACCTTTATTTGTAAATAATAAATAAATAAATGGTTTATTTATTATTTTAAGAATGTGTTTGAGTAATAATTAAATAAATAGTGACTTATTCAATTATTTGTAAATGATTTATTCAAATTTAACAAGGAATATCATTCAAATAATTTTTTAAATAATTATTCCTAGAAAAAAATAACATAATTAATGATTTATCTAATTAATTTTATTGTTTTGGGTTAAATATGACCAGGAATATTAATTAAATTGTTGTTTAACTAATTATCCCTTGAGGAAAATCAAACAAATAAGGATTTATTCAATTATTCCTCACGGGGTTTCTTGTTTAGACCATAAACAACTTAATAAATTAAGGATTACTAAGTTTATTTTCATAGTGAATGAAATTTTACAAGGGTCAAATTAGTCTTACATGGTGTACTTTGGTCCATCTAATAGTAACAGGTTAGATGACAAAAAATTGGAGTAACAACTGCCCCCCAATGTGCGAATGTTAGGAGCAAATTGTATGACCAAACTACGTCGTAAGAACTCAATCACTAGACACTGAAGGGGGAGTCAGAGAGAGAAATATAAGGTAGACTAAAGCGCGAGAGGCCAAGACCCTGAGGAGGTGAGACTTACAGGTGCGAAAATTCTCTTTTATGAGGGAGTACCTATTCTACATGAGGCAGGGGAGGCATACCTATGCCCGCCAAGATAACAAAATACAAAGAATAATGCATCCAGTAAACAGGGGACTGAACTATATAGAACATGTTGGCATAAACATGGGCCAGTTA